>JAQBSW010012232.1:0-17429 GCA_029291075.1 Eudiplozoon nipponicum | reverse complement strand
TCAGTTGTGTCCAGAAGGATAAACCAAAGGCAGCATGAACGGAAAGTATAATCTCATGCACATTCGTTTCGTGCTTACTGGCGACTCATCAGTAGGAGCCGGTATTACGCCCTTTAACCACTATATATTTGGTCGAAGAATGTGGAATAATAGGACGGTACAATCTCCTAGACGAATGTGTAAACCTGCAATAGTGAAGCTAACATCATATAAAGTCTACGACAATGCGACTTCAACGCTAACTCACACTATATAATATATATACCGAGTCTGTAAAGGATACTAACACTATGGCTATTGTGTTAGTAACCGATACCAACATTATTGTACCGAAAAGGTACATGGTACTAACACTATGGTTTCCGAGTCGGTACATGGTACCAACCTGATGGATATCAGTTTATGCTATAGTTCACCGAAATTGAGAATTACAATTTCTGAACACCTGTTACTCCAGTGTTTAACCTTAGGATATAAGCACTGACAGAAGATACAATTACGGCGAACGTCTTCAATGACGATTACAGATCTATCGGGCAATTTGTAACTGCAGCTAAGCATGCACAAAGTGAATGATGTAAAAGTTTATGGAAATCAAGTTTTATCATAAAACGATCAAAAATATAAAGTAGTAGCTGCTACAACACTGAAAGTAGATCACGCCTTCGCCCGTAAGCTATGTGATGTTTTTTGTATGTCGGCCAAACTAGCTTAATTCTAATGTAAATTAAAGGCAGCATCAAAGCGTGGAAATCCCTTTGAATTGTAAGATTAGATGCGAGGCAAAAACAGTCGTCATTTTGCCAAGGAATTATCAGCGATTACAGTTACATAAATGCAGCTGTTTGAGCACTTTTGAGTCCTTTTCATTATCAAATTTCAACGGTAAGCTCGTTGTGACAAAAATTTTGACAACTGTTAACTCCATTATATACATACAATTTTCAGTATAAACAAAGTATTTCATAATGTAGAAAAGGCAATTTATCCATCAGACCCAATTCGTCCTTATTAGGAACTCCTCATGTACTGTCCAGAATTTTCTACAGGCAGGACTCGAACTTGGTCACGGTTGTTTCAGAATCTGTTGCTCCAACCACTGAGCCACTATGCTTCATACTAAATACAATTTTCAGTTATACACTAACTAATATTTCTTGCATAGCTTTTCTTTTACTTGGAGCCTATATAAAATTCATATAGAACGCAAGTTCAAATTAATCACCACAAATATGTCTTTATAAAACAGACACCTCACTAACTGAGGAAGTGGTATTGACTTGAACATTTGCATAAACGAAAATTAGTTTTATCGGTGGTGAAAGTAATTATTCTAATGAGTTGCGATCTTGATGTAAACACCATTACCGTGATATACAAACATTTGTCAGTATAAATACAGCATTGTATAACGTAAAAAAGGCAATTCATCTAGTAGACTGGATCGTCGTTATTAAGAACTCATCACGTACTGTCCAGAATTTGCTGCGGAAAGCGCTCGAACCGAGGTACAGCTGTTTCGGAATCTATTGATCTAACTACTAAGTCACACTGTGGCACGCTAAAACTAAAAATGGTGTGCAGCTTGCGGCAGTGTGGCTCATTGATATAAGCAACAGATTCTGAAGTGACGTGCCTAGGTTCGAGCCCTGTGCACGGCAAGTTCTGGACAGTACGTGATAGGGTTCCCAATAAGGACGTAACCAGTTTATTGGATGAATTGCCTATTCTAACTTATACTGATATATGTATGTGCATAACAAGACTGGTGCTTATATCAAGATCGTATCCTTTATTTAAATAAATTATCCTCTATGTAGACGTGCAGGTAATTGTATTTAGCTGAATGCTTAAAAATGATAAACACATACACAAAAATATACAAAGAACACTTATTTTGTGAAAAATCATTTATGGTTAAGAGTTCTGCCATAAAATTTAACTGAACCCGTTAAAACGAAAAGTACAACATGACATAATAATTGTCAAATTTCATGATTTGATGAGCTCTGCTTTGACACAGGGAATCGAAAGTCGTTTCGGTGCCAAAATGTTGTAAGTTGATATAAATACATTGGTTCGAAAAACAAGGAAAACAAATAATTTTTTAAATATATTTGAGCTCGGTTTTACTCGTGTTCCTATATCAGTGTTTTGCTTAGATATTGTGTTGTTAAATCTTCGTATTCTACAAAATTAGAAAACAAATCAATAAGTGATAAAATTTCGCAATAATTTATTTTGCGAGTAGTGATAGCAATTCTTTAAATAAGGTTAGCAAGCCTTAGATAAACACAAATTCAATTGTATTTAACGGGATGAATAACGTAGCAAAACCACTATCGGTCAGGCATACTGAAGCATTTCATTTTTTCATGATCATCAACGAAGAACGACGCCAAGCTAACTAACGTTAACTTAGCCAAAGTTTATATATATGGTAGTGAAATAAGATATGCGGCTCGCACACATACTTAACAAGTATGTTAGATGCACACTTTCTCTGCAGTCAAGTAAGTAGCACATCTATATTTTAGCTATTTATGGAAAAATTGTATCAGGTACCTGTAAGCACTCAGGAAAAAGCAGTGATTTGAAGTTAACAAATTTAAGTTTTCAGTTTTCAAATCTGATATTTAGAAAACCAGCTTACTCGGAAGAACGGATGAAAAATGCCTTCCTCTGCGCCGTATGTCACTCCGATTGAGAGGATGTATGTGATGAATTTGTTTTTGTGCTATAAAGTTAAATAATACACAGAGAAAAGTAAAGATTTTAATAGAAATGAACATACTTATTCAGATTAATAATACCACAACATATTGACGCGTACACACAAGGCCTTATGCACAAACTGCCAGAAATGACATTTTTTGTTATTTCTTGTACATATTTCGCTTTAAGATTCAGCTGTAAGATAATTCGATAATTCGAAATTCTTTCTTTATGTTGCCTGAAACAGCATAAAGTATGTTATTGGTTTAGTTTATGATTGTCTGAAATAATAGCTACGTCTGAAGTTTTGATAAGTTTTGAGATATTATATTCTAAAATCCGTTTAAATTACTTCTCTTACACACAATAATTCAACAAAACAACAAAGTGTTTAACAATACAATTTAACAATAATTGATTGCGCGGGTGGTGGTAACAATTCTTTAAATCAAGTTTTCGAGCTTAAAGTAAACACCAATCATGGAAGGTCGAAACGCGTCTGTGCGTTGTGGCTGACGGTAGTTTTGTTATGTTGTTCGATGACTGGTTAAATACAATGGGATTGGTGTTTACTTCAAGCTCGTAAACTTGATTAAAAGAAAGTGTTTAGCAGTTTTTGTGTTTTTTTAAATAATTATTATAAACACGCTTACGGAATCAAGAGTTGTATGAAAATCAATGTAATTTTTATGCTCAAAAACTTTTATTATAAATTAATGAACTACATTTTACACATAAAATGAAATGTGGTTGGATGCACTTCATTTCACTAAAATAAATATTTTATATGTATATAAATATGACTGATCGTATGAACAAGGTACGTTGTGCTACCAGTTAGATACAACTGGATTGGTGTTTGTATGAAGCTTGCGAACCTGATTTAAAGATTTTTTATCACATTCTGCGCAATCAATGGTTGTTAAAACAGACGGAGTTTAGAAAAATTAAGCAAACGATTTAATTATTTTAAAAATAACAATTGTATCACAAATTTAAATTAGTTCAACACTGTGGATTACTTTATTTCCATATGACGATTCTATATTTATACATTAATAATTCAATAAATTATTTAAATTGAATGATATATTATCTACGACTCCATAAATTAACGACGTTTTTATCGTAATGGATTTCGATTATGGTACGCATTGTAAGTACTATCTATTTAAAATTTAATTTGTCATCTAGACTAACTCAAAAATAATATGATATGGAAAAGCTTTCGTACCTCATTAATTCTGACCAGTTGCAAAACAGGTATTATTAGTAATTTTCAACTTCTCATTTGTTCTTGAAAAATATACCAAAAGTACTATCGTTTTAAGCGCAAAATTTACTTTAAAATTTTATATTTTATTATGTCCTTAGTTGAAGTACAAATAAGTAAAATCGGCTAAAATTTGTTAGAAACAAAATGTCCAACGCGTTTATTTAGTAATGTGGGCACCAAATTCATAATGCTCTAATTGTCAACAAAAAATTGAATATAACAAAAACAATGATAGCACGACATCGTCCTTGTTCTGCTAGGCTGTATTTGATATATCATTGATTTTATGAATTTGTTTTCTATTAGAAAGACGTCGTTAAACATTTTTCATTAAGACTCACCAAAGTCCACAACAGCTCAGTATTATGCACACCGGAAAGTTTATTTCATTAAAAGAACTTAGAAGAAAGCAAACGGAAATTTTTAAAATGAAGCACCTAGGTACCAGTGGTATATTTTTAAAAACGTTCAAATTTGCCTTTGATTCTCAAATACACAACACGTTATGGAGCTAACAGAATTAATAATCTAAAAAATATCTAAACGCAAAGCCATCTCTTTGATTGAAACTGTTAGTAATCAAAAACTTTTCAGTTGCAAAATTAAAATTAAAAAATATTATTATCGTATTACGCGATAAATAAAAATATTAATACGAAATACATGTGACATACATAGTATTAAATCCAAAAAATTATAAAATATCCAAGCCTCTCGATTCAAAAATACTTTTTGATTAATCTTCTAAAAAAGAAACTGCCTTCTCAACAAAGTGATGCTCTAGTTTCTGGAAACATCTCTTGCATTCCTCGCAAATAAGATCATACAGTAACGGAAGCAGAATTGGAATCATTATTCAATCAGCTCACTCATTTGAAAGCGAATAACGATGATAGCCAACGATGGTTTAAAATAAAGCTTATCGACATTTGCTTATGATATTAAAATTAATCACAGTCATAGAAATCTCAGTTTAGTAGAACGCACATGGATTCGTTACGAGAATTAACCAAAGATCATGATTGTGTTATACTTTCACCAGAGAAAGGGTCTGGCTGGGTCGTCCAAGATCGATATATTTACTTTTCTAGAGTCAATTGTTTGAATACTTTTTCAAAAATTGAAATTGACTTTCAGGATGATGCTGACTACATGGCTGATATGCCTCTGTGCATGTCGGAAAGAAATAATAATAAATCCAATAAATGGAAACCAAACTATAAATTTACAATTGAAAATACGCAGGAAAACTCTGGTTTTTCTTGATGTGATGCACAAAAGTAGAACTGATGGCACAATGTGCTGATCAGTTTTATATTTTAAAAAATGGACTGCACAATATTTGCATTTCAATAGCTACTATCCATTGAAATGGACAAGAGGCATAGTTTGCCAAACTGTTTGTAGACTGAGTTGGATTGTGTGTTCAACACTTATCATTGATATGCAAGTATGAACCTAATTATATACTAAAACCAGTTGTGAATATTTCCACTGTTGATAAGAAATCTGTGCTTATTCACTTATAATAAAATGTTGACCAAGCAATGAAGCTCATAAAAGATAGGTTTGGTGTCGCAATGGCTTTTAAATATTTTTCAGCTGTCTTAGTTATGCTAATATCCGTCACCAAACTTCATTTACCTAGTGCAAAAGCTAAAATGCCACTATAATCTGTATTTAAAGTTATCCATTACTTGAATTGTTCATATGGACAATTATTTGCAGACAAATTCATTAGAAGATTGAATTCACGCTTGACGGAGCATATACCAATCTGGTTGCATAAAATAGGAGTGTTGCACATACGTCTATAATTAAGCATGTTTTGACCTGTATAAATAGCGACATATGACCAAAGCGCTTAATCATGTTACTTAAAGCTAGATTTGTTGGCTCATTTCTCTATTTAGAAGGGGTTTCAATAAATCGACATTGTCAATAATTTTGCAAACAAAAACAACTGGTTCCCGAACTGGTAAATTCATGGGTGTAACCAAGCCCATGTAAATCTATGTTCAGTTAAATTTTCTCATTTTCCAACACTTTTGTCTAATACGGATTTTTCGAATACCATAATATTATGGACGTTTTTCTATCTAATCGTAAATTCTTTTTGCTCATATCTCTAGTAAAAGTGCAACGGCTCAGACTAATTCGCCGAAATATTGCCATAATGAAATTCAAATTACATTACACGATACCAATTAAAACAAGTGTATTTTCCGTTGACCAATGGCGTGCGAACTTGTACCTGCAGATCTATATAAGCACGTTACATTTTCTATGCATGCTCACACACGTGACATTTTCGCCTTGTGCGCTACGGGTGATTACTGTCGCTCTCTCTACTTGACTGTTTTCTCACACTGACTACAGGATTTGCGTTTATCACGCTGTGTCGCCTAGTCACTTGAACTTCAGTTACGCCAATCTTCTTGGTGCTGCAAAACTAGTCATACGTGATCGATTATCCAATAATCAGACTTCTACGTGTACCAGTGACCACGGTGTTGCTGCAAATCTTCAACAAGACAATTCTGAGACTTCAAAGAGCAACTCACCTCTCTGGATTCGACAACTCTACTTATTTCTGTGCGTACACACGGAGGAACACCAGTCAATCAACCACAGCCGGCCTCATGTGTCTAGAAGTACTTCTAGACACTGCAACACAACCAAACTTTCTAGGCATTTGCCGGAGAACGCAATTCCGTCTCTGACAAGGGCCACTCATAGTAACTGTCTCTCATTATCCAAGGCTTGTTTACTATTTTGTAACGTCTCGCGGCATTTATTTGCACACGGGATGTTTAAAAAAGTAATTGATATGAAGGGAGAAATGGCTACTGTGTAATTTTAAATGAATTTCTGTAAAATTCATATAGGGAATTAAATTTTGTGTGTAATTGAAATATGATTTAAAGTATGTTAAAAAAATTCATCTGTAAAATTATTATCGAGAATTAAATATTTAATTGAATGGAATAGCTTATTGAAGTAAAACTTACTTCATCGGTTCCTAGAGCTACATTCTGTTTATTATTCTTCTTTTAATAAGCACTGTGTTCAATATAGAGCCAAGCAACTTTTTCGGTGATATTGAAATCATATTAAAAACTAATTACTTGACTCTAATAGATTTCTTCAACATTACTGTTTCTCTGTAAAGCCTGCAAGTGGATAAGAAACCCGTGTCGTTTTACAAGCTTTTTGTTTACTTTCTTCGTTGAAGATCTATCATTTTAACTTAGGCATTGTCGTAATTAGTAGCTTTAAGTAAATATTTGTTTTTGGACCAATTAAAAATAGTAATGGGTTTAATCTAATAGCGTGAATTTGGACAATACCATCCATTACTTAAAAATGATCTAGGTAAAACCGAGATTTCGAAGCAGATTATTCTGAATCTATCCGCCAGATTTACTTTCATTATCACTGCATAAAATAACATCTAATAATAAAAATATAGTTTTCGATCTTTAAATAAACATCAGACCTACAATATCCATACATTTGCCAATATAAACTAATCATAGCGAAATATAGCAAGAGCAATTCATCCAATAGACCCGTTTTGTTTATATTAAGAACTGTTTACTTGATGTCCAGAATTTTCCACGGACAGGACTCGAATTTGGGCATTTCTGCTTTGGAGTCTGTTTCTTTAACCATTAATCCACATTGTCGCAGGTTACGATTAATGTTTAGTTATACACAAATAAAAGTATATTAGGAATTCTTTACCTTGGGTGGAGCCTATATGGTGTCTATCAAGACAAAGTTCCAACAAGCCCTCCCGAATCCGCCATTCTAGAACATACTCCACGCGTCCTAAAGAAGTGTTAATGAATTGATCATTTGTATAATTAATTGAACATTGGTTGTACCGGCGGTGAGAATAATTACTTTAATCGAGGATGCGATTTTGACATAAACGCTAGGCTCATTATATGCATAAGTTTGTCAACATAACCTAAGCCTTGTGTAATTTAGCAAAAGCAAATCATCCAGTAACTCGGTTTCCTACTTATTGGGAACTTTTCAAGTTCTGTCCAGAATTTTCCATGGACAGGGCTCTCTAATAGAGACAAGTCGGCTTCAGAGTCTGTCGCTATTACTAATAATCCACCCTGCCGCACGCCAATAATCTTTAGTTATATACCAACTAAGATATCTGCATTAAACTTCATTTAGGTGGAACATAAAAAGAATCTCTTTACACTCAAAGATCCAAATAACCAATCCAAATCTGTCGTTATAGAACAGACACCGCGCTAACTGAGGAAGTAGCATTGAATTGCACATTCATGTAATTAAAAGAAATTCGTAGTTATTACATAACTAAAAAACGTGCATAACGCTGGGCAGAGTTGGCTCAGTGGCAAGAGCAGTAGATTCGGAAGCAGACGTGCTCAGGTTCGAGCCCCGTCCGCGGCATATTCTAAACAGTACATAAAGTATTCTAAACATGGACGAAACCGGTCTATTGGATGAACTGTTTTTCAAACTTACACAATGCTTAGTTCATACTGACAAATATATGTTTATAATAGGACTAGTGTTTACATAGAGATTAACACTTAATTAATATAATTGTTATGACTGTTCGCGCAACTAATGTTCGTTTAGTTATAAATTCAATCATCTGTACTCATGCACGTCGCTAATTTGAACATAATTCCCAAATCTTGCGTATTCATAGTACGTTATTCAAGCATCATTTAGCTATTTAAATCAAATTTTCTGGCGTGATATAAACACCAATCCAATTATGTGTATATACGCCAGTATAAACTTGGCATATTATTCGGCAGAAAAGGCAATTCATCGACTAGATCAGTTTCATTCTAATTAGGAATTCGTCAAGACTTTGGCGAAATCTTGCTGCGTTCAGTGTTCAAGCCGAGGCAGTATTGTTTCTTAATCTGTAACGTTATTCGTTGTGGCATCCTGCCGCACACTGCACAACATTTTCAGTTGTATACTAATTTATATTATTTGGTTAGACTTCTCTCGAGATGCAGCTTATGTGGAGTCCTGTATGACGTGTAGTTCCAATTAGGTATCCATCGTCTATCATTATAAAACAGACACCATGCTATCTGGGGAAGTGGTATTAAATCGAAAATTTATAGAATTAAACAGTCATTGAGTTGACAATGTATTATGCTCACACTCACGTTGGAAATGTCGTATCCAAACATTATTTAAATTACACACTTCGTAGAATAGGCTTTTGGTCATGCCTTCTGTTTCCTTCATTATAAAAATCTCGAATTTTATTAATATATACTGCTTTTAGTCGAAAGGAATACCTTTACATCGTTATATATCAATAAGGAACAAATTAACAGTTGGTCCACGGAAATTCCAATTTTATGTGTTAGACAAGTGTTTTTTAATTAATTTCTCTATTTACATACATTTACTTTACTTAAGCACATAGTTAAATTCAAAAACATTAGATAACTTAGCGTGGGATTTCCTATATATCTGATGAACATAATGGTTCCATTTTCAGCCTTCGAATTCAATATATAACAGTTAAATACTGTTTGTTGCGGAGAACTAATATATATGCAAGTATGTATTAGGTGTTCAGAATCTAGTAACAAAATAGTTCAGCTGCGATCAGAACGATAAACCAAGGACAGCATGATCAGAAAGCATAATCTCGTGCACACTAATTTCGTGCTTACTGGCGACTCATCAGTAGGAGACGGTATTACGCTCTTTAACCACGATATATTTGGGTGAGCATTGTGAGATAATAGGACGATTCAATCTCCTAGACGAATGTGTAAATCTATAGTAGTGAAGCTAACATCATATAAAGTCTCGAAAATATATATACCGAGTCTGTAAAGGAAACTAACATTAAGTTTATTGTTATAGTAACCGATAACAACATTGTAGTACCGAAAACGTACATGTTACTAACACTACGGTTGCCGAGTTGGTACATGTTACCAACAGGATGGATATCAATGTATACTATAGTTCACCGAAATTGTGAATTACAATTATTTCTGAACACCTGTTACTCCAGTAAATCAATACACTCTAAACTTGATCGATATCAGATATTACATTTCGCGGTAAGCATGACATCATTGAATTCAACATATAACGGTTAAATAATGTTTGTTGCGGAGACCTAATATATATGCGAGTAAGTATTAGGTGTTGCGAACATAGAAACACATTAGTTCAGTTGTGACCAGAAGCATAAACCAAAGACAGCATGATCAGAAAGCATAATCTCGTGCACACTAATTTCGTGCTTACTGGCGACTCATCTGTAGGAGCCGGTATTACGCCCTTTAAGCACTATATATTTGGGTGAGGATTGTGGGATAGTAGGATGGTACAATCTCCTAGACGAATCTGTAAACCTATAATATTGAAGCTAACATCAAATAAAGTCTCGAAAAGACCACTTCCACGTTAACTCACTCTATATAATATATATACCGCGTGTGTAAAGGATACTAAAACTACGTGTATTCTCTTAGTAACCGATACCAACATTATTGTACCGAAAACGTATATAGTACTAACACTATGGTTGTCGAGTCGGCACATGGTACCAACCTGATGGATATCAATTTATGCTATATATCTAACCGAAATTGAGAATTACAACAATTTCTGAACACCTGTTACTCCTGTAAATCCTTACACTCTGACCTTGATCGATATCACATTTCTCGGTAAGCATGACATCATTGTATTCAACATAACACAGTTAAATACTGCTTGTTGCAGAGAACTAATATATATGCAAGTATGTATTAGGTGTTTCGAACCTAGTAACAAATTAGTTCAGTGGTGCCAGAACGATAAACCAAAGGCAGCATGGAGTAGCAGGTGTTCAGAAATTGTTGTAAATCTCAATTTCGGTGAACTATATCATAATTTGATATCCATCATGTTGGTACCATGTACCGATGCGGAATCCATAGTGTTAGTGCCATGTAACTTATCGGTACAAATATGTTGGTATTGGGTACTATCTCATTAGCCATTGTGTTAGTATCCTTAACAGACTCGGTATATATATTATATAGTGTGAGTTAGCGTTGAAGTCGCATTTTCGAAGACTTTATATGATGTTAGCTTTACTACTGCAGGTTTACACATTCGTCTAGGAGATTGCACCGTCCTATTATCCCACATTCTTCACCCAAATATATAATGGTTAATGGGCGTAATACCGGCTCCTACTGATAAGTCGCCAGTAAGCACGAAAAAAATGTGGATGAGATTATACTTTCGGTTCATGCTGCCTTTGGTTTATCTTTCTGGTCACAACTGAACTATTTTTTTATTAGGTTCGCAACACCTTATACATACTTGCACATATATTAGGTCTCCGCAACAAACTGTATTTAACTGTATGAGTTGCATGTTGTTTATAATAGTGCAAAGCTTTGTTCAGTTCGAACGGAAGATATATACATACAATGTTTTTTTCGGCAAAATCATGGTTAAAGAAATTTCACGCAATCAGATCGTGATTTAGCTTCAACCGCACAATCAACATAAACATTTATTAAACGACCACAGTATGTTTCAATGAGTCATTATATGTAACGTTTGATTATTTTACTATAGTGTACAACTGGTAAAATAAAATATATATAAGAGATTTATATAAAATAAATTCTGAAAATTTCTCAAACAACGCACAAATACGAAATAATTGCTTGATACATACATGGCACAAATACTCACTAATACTGGTCTGCTGAAAAAAAACTTCGAAATGGCTATAACGAGTGGCCCACAATGTGCATTTACATGTTACAATTTCGGAAATTTTATTTAACTTGAGTCCTTATATGTTACGGCGATATTATTTCGTACTATGTTGCCATGTTAAATTCATTTTCTAGAAGTAAAATAAGTAAAAGAAAATGTACACATTCTACATATATTTTGTGCCATAATTTAAAATGTCATAACAGCAGGGCATTTTAGTTGTGTAATAAACAAAAATAAAGGTCGAAGTACAAAATTTGATTGAAAACACAGCTGAGCTCACCTTTTTCCCCATTTTAACGAACATTTTCTCCAAGCTTAAATAGTCTTTGTAGTCCGGATGTGGACGTCTTCTTCTATGGTCGTTCTCTTGAAACGGGATTGCTGGATCGTCCTGTTGGAAAGGTGTCAAAAAACAGTAAAACCACAATTTTTTCCATTCTTTTAATTGACTTCCATGCCAATAAGTCTAAAATAGTTCTAATTTAAAAGGTAAATTACGGGTACGCCCATGCAGAGAACAGCTGATTTAAATCAGCTGCTGGCTGTTGTCAGACATTTTTGCTGAACCAGATTTATAATGTAATAGTTTATCGAGAGCTAACAAAAGGCTGCAATCCAGAATATGGCCATGATCATCAGATAGATAAGAGCGATTGGAAGTGATTTTATCTTGATGTAAATGTGGAAGTTTTTCAAATTATAAGTGAACATATTAACTAAGACATTAGAAAATCCCGAGCTGTGAAGAATAAGTAAATCTAGTCTCATTATTGAAAACAATGATAAAAACGAAAGCAGTTATGCGCTAATTGTGTGTTTTATGAAAAAACGTATGTGCGGGCTTCGCAGAAGTAGCATTGTCTATCTCTGATATGCTGTCATATCCTATCGATTAGTTACGGCAGAATGGTTATGTGGAGAACTACTACAAGAAAAACAAAGTCAGAGTTCTTTTGTTTACAACATAAGGAAATGTTTCTGAAAGCAATGCATTAACAGAAAGCGTGGACGCTCTTGTTGTCATGTAGTAAATTTTGCGGCTTTGCACTAAACTAAAAAATCTTTATAGCAAAAAAACTGATTGAAGGAAAATTCATTGCCGTTAAGAACAAAATTATTAAAATTAATAAACGAATAAGAGTTGTGACACAACACATAGACAATGAACCCAAAAACCAAAAATTTTTCTGTGTAATATTAAAAATTAAATAAGAAATACAATGCCCTAGAGTAAAGTTTGAGCGCATTTAGGCTAATTTAAAATTTATTACATCCTAAATTCGTATTTTAGAATAACGCGGCAAAATGTTAAGAACCTATACCAGCTGACGCATTCCAGTAATTTTTTTGTACTAATAATGAAAATTGACATTCAAAATAAATACAACCATCACATTTAACTATGAGTTTAGCCACATATATTCATAAAATCATAATGTAAGAATAATGAGCTCAACAGCCTTCAGTATCGACCATTATATATATATATATATATATATATATATATATATATATATATGACCAGATCTCAGAAATCACATGGCAATACAGCGAGAATGGCCCTTACATGCAAACAGGCAACACCACAGACAAAAACGCATACACACTTACAAATCAGCCAAAACAAGAAATAAAGTAAAAACCGAGTCAGATTTGTTGCCAACCCCATAAAATTAAATGAAAACCCAGTATATATATTTATATATATATATATATATATATATATATATATATATATATATATATATTTAATTGGCTTTTTCCTTGCTCATGAAAAATTGATGATATATTACTGAGGCACAAAATATATTTCATACATTTTACAAGAATTTGTGAGCTTTCTCAAAGGAATGAATTAAACGTAGGTGTTAGCACCATTTGTATACGAGAAAAATTATTAGAGCGAAATAAAATTCGTCAACCTGTGTTTAAATTATTTTGTGCCTAAAAAAATTTAAACAATGTTGTAGAAACAATCAGAATTCAATCAATCAGTTAACAAAGCAGCTTCTATTAAATGTGATTGATGACAACAAAGCAAAGGACACCGGGAAAAATACCATCGCTCGAACAGAGATTAGAGGCACTCAACAGGGAAGGGCTAGACATGTTCATTGAAAATTTATAGTTTAATCAATATTGCGCACGACAGCAAAAATTCAAAGTGGCGTAATATTTAGACAAATAGCTTGGCAAATCTAAATATCCAACCAATCAATTAAATTTTCACTATTGTTACCGTGTAGGTACATGGCACCAACACCGGTTGCTGAATCGGTTCATGGTACTTACAAATTGGATTTTAAGATATACTACATTTAACCAAAATTGAGAATTACAACTACTTCTGAACGACTGTTACTACAGAAAATCAATGCAATTTGACCTTGATAGATTTTAGTTATCAAATGTCGCGGTATTAAAGAAACCATTCAATTAAATATATAACGCTCAAATACTGATGTTGGGAGATACAATATATATGCAATTTTGTATTAGATTTTGCGCACCCAGCAACAAATTAGTATAAATATGACCCGAAGTATAAACCAGCATGAACGGAAGGTATTACTTCATGTGGACATTTTTTTCATGCTTGCTGGTGATTTCTCAGTAGGAGATGCTATTACGCCTTATTCCCATTTTATATATGGTCAAGGGATATGGGACAATCGGACGGCACCATCTACTTTACGAAATTGCATACAAGCAGTAGACGAAATAATGTCATATGAAGTCTTTGACAACAGGACTTCAGAGTCACCTCAGTATGTACAATATATACTGAGTCTGTAAAGTGTATTAACATTTGGGTTGCCGAGTTGGCACCAGATACAAACAAAAACGTTGCTGAGTCGGCACATGGTACCAACAGTATGAATTTGCTGAGGTAAAAGGCGTTAAGATGTGGTTGTATTTCTAACTTTTGGGGAAATTTAGTATACCTTGAAATCTTTTGTAATGGTACCATGTACCAATCCGTCAAGAATAGTGTTGGTACCCTTGACAGGCTCGGTAAATATTATATATAATGAGTTGGATTTAAATTCGCATTGTTGAAGGCTTGATACGAAGTGAACTCCACTACTGCCAATATATACATTCGTATAGGAATTTGTACTGAATAATTGTCCCATATTTCGTAACCAAATATAAAGTAAGTATAGTGCGTAGTACCGGCTCCTACTGATGAGTCGCCAGTATGCACTAAACGTATGTGTGCATGAGATTTTTCCTATCGTTCATGACGTCTGTTGTTTATTATTGTGGTCCTATTTGAACAAATTTGCTACTAGATGCGCAACACCTAATACATAATTGTATAAAAAATAGTTCACCGCAACCAGCACTATGTAAAAGTCTATAAAGTGCTATTATCAAGATTTCACATGTTACCCTTCCTAAACTTCATGTGTTAATGCTATCACTCGGAAAATGATACTGTGCAACAAGGTATTTTCGAGTAGTTTTGACATTATATATATATATATATATATATATATATGCAGGTTTCAGTTTAAAATTTTGATTATTACTTGAGAATCGGAGTCAACCTGGGTGGAGTTAAACTGATGATTATAACTAAGCTACGATATAATTTATATATGATCAATCAAAATTTAGAAAATACATCAAACCAAATAATGTCTCAAACAACAATAAATTGCAGACTGCAGAATGCGGAAGAACAGAACAAAATAACGATGACTGGTTCTAAAAAAATCAGAATACCTGTAATAACATCATAAAACGAAACCGATTTGCACAAACGCTTCAAAACTATGTGGAAAGATAAAAATACACAAGGTTCAAACATGCCTCGGATTTCTAAAATTGCGTTTAGTTATTACAATGGTAAACGACTGCAGCTTCACCAGGTCAATAAATCATAAGTCCAATTTCACGGTACAATATATTCATTACAACAGTAGCGGCCCAAAATCTTCCAGGAAGACCTCGTTTATAACGCGGTTAATGAAGAAATGTCTGAAGATCGAGGAAGAGTTAGAAAATTGGAAGATCTTGCAAATGAACAACCGTCTGGATAAATTCGTCGATGCTAACATGAAATTTCACCCGACTTGCGCAACAGAAGCCAGTGGCAGAAAAATATACCTGATCCTAGTTTTCCTAGGAGATCTTCAGCGTCATTAATAGCTAACAATTAAACGAAATCACAACAACAATTGCCATAATAATAAAGCAATATTTTTTTAATACTATATGTCCACTTTCTTTTATCAAAATGCCTTCATGTTTAATATTTAAAATTTACACCTTTCAATTTAATCCAGTGAGGAGACGCATCGTCCACTAAATCAGAAATTCTTGATCATATAAACCAAGCAGGGCCCAAAGTGAAAAATGTTAACCTCATCTTATGTCACGAAGATTGGTTAGAAAAAATATTAAAGATTCATGGAGCTTCTTGCACCAAATAACAAAACAACTAGCTAAAAGTTCAAAAATGTAAGAAATGCAATATATTATTTGATTGACCGCGAATAAATACAGCCAAGGCGTATATTCACCAAGGACAAATTAACCCATCTGTACAGACGTCACCAAATGTAATATTAGCAACAAGAAGCAACAGAAAAACCAGATGGACAAAGGAACAGGAAAGAAACTGATGTACCGCCTAGTGAAGAGTCTCAGGAATTGGTAAGAAACGGAAGCTGCATGATTATCACAAAATATGCGCACTCGAAAAATGCAGGACCAAAATAAAATAAACAAAAAATCCTGCACTACGTAGATAGAAATTATACATGCAAACAATCGGTGATTAAGTGAGTGGTGAAAACAGTTCTTTAAATCAAGTTTGTGAACATGATATGAGCACCAATCCAGTTGTATTTAACCAGTAGCACAAGAAAACAAAATTTTCGTCATTCATACGCACGGACGCGTTTCGACCTTCTATGATCATCTGGGTGCGACACTATCTGACTAGTGAGGATCCAGCCGCAGTTCAAATGTAAGGAAAGTAAAATTAGTAAGGTGGCTCCAAAATATAAACGAACATTAAAGTTCTGCAGCTTTCGTTAATTGGATATATGTTATTTAATTAAACAATTCTTGATTGCGTGAGTAGTGACAGCAATTCTTTAAAACAAGTTTGTGACCTTTATATAATATCTGATCATACTGCATTTAAATAGTTGCACAACAAAGCAAAACTGTTGACTTGATCCTCACTAGTCATTTTGCTGTTGTGCTTCGATGATGATCATATAAGGACGAAACGCGTCAGTTTGTGTAACCGAATATATGCTCAGCCTAAATAGATAACTATCTGACATTAAATGAATGGTTACATGCCAAGTAATTAGAAAGAAGTGCTAAAAAACCACATTCAGCAACTCGCCAATGCGACACTAAAATCATCCACACTTGTGAAATATAAATATAAATACTACAAACTTTCACTCGCCTAATTGAAAAACCATGTAAACTCACCTTGTAATTAAAGATTTATCGTAATTAAGATTAATGAAAATATTTTTATTAACATTTTACTGAAAATAATCACAAATAAATTCATTTTTATCTTTTCAATATATAGGCTTTCGTCATAGTAAATAATTATTGATATATATATATATATATATATATATATATATATATATATATATATGTTGTAACCAATCTCCTCTTCGTTATT
>JAQBSW010012231.1:0-17431 GCA_029291075.1 Eudiplozoon nipponicum | reverse complement strand
GCTTTGCGCGGCGTGGTCGGCCACAACGTTGTAGAGCAGGAGACTGTGTGGGGGAACTGATTGTGGAGTATGGGCTATAGGTGAAAAGAAGCCCTTCAAATCGGGAGTATGTCAGCAGGGGTGGATGAAGGAAGGGACGTCGCCGAGGATTCCGACATAAAGTGAGCAGCTTTTCTTTGGATTGCTCCAGCCCGGAAAGGCGTGATTAGCTGCAGGAGGGGGAGTGGTGTCCGGTTGAGGGATCTGGGCTTTCTTTAAAGTACTCTGTTGTATCGAGCAGTCACGCTTTAATTTGATTTTTCCGGATGATAAAAGGGGCGATTGCAGTTTGAAGTGACGAAGCTCACCGTCAGACAGTCTTTTGTGCGAGGAGAGGACAAAGGCGTAACCCTTTCCCGAAGAGATATCTTTTAGATGGCTAAAGTCATCCCCTATTTGACTGAGAGTGGGGAGCGAGGAGACCATAAAAAGAGGTTTCACTTGCTGTGATTTCGTAGAGCAACCCTCCTAGCTACACCATTCAAAAACACATCTGCCTGACGTAATAAATGGGGCTGTACGGTGGAGATTGAAAGGTTGCCAGTCAGTGCTCCAAGTATTCCTGTGACATCTTCCATTTGCTGCTGGAGGTCAGCAAGATTGGAGATAAGTTTTTGAGTGAGGAACGGGGAGATGGGGGCTGGCGATGAAATCTGGTTCATGGTGGAGTGAGATAGAAGAGCAGAAATAGCGTATATTACGATAAAAAAGAGGAAAAGAATGGGTATTAATGAGAGAAAAAGATTGGGTATTAAAATGTCAATGAGAAACGGGAAAATCGGGTGAGCTAGGAATAAATCCTTGGTAACTGAAGGCAAATTCTAAAAAAATTGTGTAAGTAAATTCCAGATGAATCCTAGAGATGAAATCTCGAGAATCTAAAAATAAAAACAAAATGAAACCCGATATCCTTTAGAATTAGAGAATTGTTGGAAACCACAAGCACTCCCTTTCAGGTCGTTGCGTTCTACCCGACAAAATTTTGTTTAAAATTAGATGGGAATACAACAATTAATTAAATTATGGATTCGATCTTGATCGAAACAAAATTTCTATTATGTTAATAAATTTGTCAGTATAAACTAAGAATTGTTTAATTTAGAAAGGGCAATTCATCCGATTTCGTGATGAGTTTCCAATAAGGACGAATTCGTTCTACTGAATGAATTGCCTTTTCTACACTATACAATGCTTAGTTTATACTGAAAAATGTATGTACTTAATGGGACAGGTGTTTATATCAGTGAAATACTGTTTGTTGCGGAGAGCTAATATATATGCAAGTATGTATTAGGTGTTGCTGACCTAGTAACAAATTAGTTCAGTTGTGACCAGAAGGATAAACCAAAGGCAGCATGAACGGAAAGTATAATCTCATGCACATTCGTTTCGTGCTTACTGGCGTCTCATCAGTAGGAGCTGGTATTACGGTGTTTAGATCAAAACATCATGAAACCATTCAATTAAATATATAATTGTTAGATGCTGTTAGTTGCGAAGAACTTATATATGTAAATATATATTATGTATTACACACAGTGAGGAATTAGTTCAAATTTAAAAATAATTATATGCTTTGTTCATATTTGACATGCTGACTTTGATTTATCCTTCTGGTCATGCTTGAATTAATTTGTTACTAGGTGCGCAACACCTAATACATACTTGTTTTATTCCTATCCAATAGAGGTATAAATCATATCTTAACTTTAAATCAGATACTTGAAAAACAAAATTTGTATCTCCGTTCCACACGTGCGGTTTTTCTAGACGTCAAAATGCATTTATTACAGTGCAGCCAAGAAATAGCACGCCGCTTGGGTTTTAAACGAAGGACAAGCACTATGGATGAATCGCGATCTACAAGACTGCTATGAGAAGTGAAACGAATATGAACATAGCAAAGTTATATGAACCTATCAATTCATTATCGCAATATGTAGAACAGGGTTATCTACTCTCGTCCTTAATGTCTTAGTATCGTCAACTCTATAAATCTCTTCTAATTTAAAATGGTTGTTAAAAAGTGCGCTTTTATTGTCATTGCTAGATTAGTAAAACACTGTTTACATAATTAACATCTCGATAAGCGAGCTGAGTCGATAGATTACATGTTGGTGTCCTTTAAAGTGCGGTTTTTTTAATGACATCATAAGCTGATAGGTAGGTGATCTTGTTGTTTGAGGCATAGCCCATATAGACCTCCAGAACGAATAGGGGATGCGAAAACACTCCATGGGTTGCTAGTAGACATAAATATTCCAAACTGTCATAAAAAAGAACGTATTTCGCGTCGAATTAAAAATTAAATAAGACATTTGTAGATTTAGTCAGCCGAACTAACGTAAACGACGATTTTTCAGTAGTTTTCTCTTTCACTCGCGGCACCTTGATGGTACAATAGTGGTGGGAGTTAGAATGTGACATGAAATTAATTAAATAAAGATAAAGTCATGTTGGTTAGCAAAGGTCTGGCTGCATAGAATAGGTCCATATACTTAATAGAAATACTTGCTTGATATGGCGTAGAATACTGCTGATTAGTTTTTTCGACAGTTTTAATTTTTACGGTTAGTAAACTCTTTCGCGAGGTAATTTGACGATACAAAAAAATTGATAGGAGAGTTCTTAACCATTGCTGACTTGCAATCAAGTTTATATAGCTTAGTGTTTGTGAATGATAGAGCTATACGAAAACTCGATCGTAAGTTAATCAAAAACTGTTTCCATGTTGATTTGACCTACATCTTCGTAATTACTGGAAAGCGAAGCTTGCTTTTTATACTGTTAGTTTAAATGCCAAACACGATACATTTTAACATGTAATTTATACTTATGACTAACTAATCACTAGATAGGCTCGTGTCATGTGTGCATTTGTACAACCGTTTAAGTGAAACTAGAATGACGGAATATGAATTTACCATTTACATGCGTTAGACTATTTTTTCTTTTAATCAATTTTACGAGCTTAAAGTAAGCACCAATCCCATTGTATTTAAATAGTCGTCGAAAAACATAAACAAACTACAACCAGTCGCACGCACTGACGCGTTTCTACCTTCCCTGATCATCATCAGCGTACGACGGCAAACTGACTAGCGAGGGTCAAACCGCAATTCATATATATGGAAAGCAAAATTAGATATGCGGCTCTCACGTCTAGTAGTCTTACATATATTGACGTCACTGGAAATGTCGGCTGCACAATTTCTATGCAGTTACGCACATTGACTGTTTGCAACTTTCGCCACACACGTGTATCTATAGGCAATAAAATTGAACATTAATTGATTGTGCGCGTGGTGGTAACAATTTTACTTTCCACATATATGCAACGCGGTTTGATTCTCTCTAGTCAGTTTGCCGTCGTACTCTGATGATTACCATGAAAGGTCGAAGCATATACGTGCGTGCGACTGGTTAAATACAATGGGAAAGGTGTTTACTTCAAGCTCGCAAAATTGATTTAAAGAATTTTTACCGCTACCAGCGCAACCATTCATTGTTTAATTGTATTGTCGTTAGACTATTTGCTTTATATTCATCATGTAAAACGACGTAACTGAGATCGGATTTACATTAGTTTGTTTTAAAAAACATTTGTGGATGAGGGAACTAAAAAACCCCCGCCAATTGCCTTCGAAATATATTCAAGAAGTAGAACACCTGGGATTCAGCCAGTGTTAGTCCTAACACAGATAAGGTAATTTTGATAAATGTAATTTAGCAAATTTTTCATTATTTTAAATAATATTTCACTGTCAATCTAAACCCGCAAATCTGTTGGAATAGCAACATAAAGTATTTAAACGTATCGGCAACGAATTGAACGGATATTTGTTACGCGGGATGTAATAATTGTTACTAAAATCAAGCTTGCGATATTGATATATACACATGATCCATTAAGTATATACTTTTGTCAGTATGAACTAAGAAATGCATAGTGTAGAAATGACAATTAATCCAATGGGCCGGTTTCATCCTCATTGGGAATTCATCACGTACTGGCCAGAATTTTCCGCGAAAATGACTCGAACATGGGCACGTCTAATTCGGAATCTGGTGCTCTATCCACTGAGTCACCATATCGCGGCAAATACTGGCAACTACGTGATATGTTCCCAATAAGGATGAAACCGATCCATTGGAAGAATTGCCATTTCTACACTATGCAATTCTAGGTTTATACTAACAAATGTATGGGTCAGGTGTTTATAATGATATAGGCAAAATATTCACATAGAATCAACCATAATATAGACATTTCTATCATTATCATTGCCTGTAGCTGTAAAGTTTAAAGTTGTTTAAAAACAATACTGTATCTTTAAAGGGTTCCTGCACCATTGTTTTGTATATTATTCATATTACGAGTTGGCTGTGAAGATACATTACCAAAATCAATGTGTAAGCGACTCTATTAATGTTTGAACAGGCGTACATATTGTAGATTACACCGTTTGAATGCCAAACATTAATTGACTAAATACATAGTGGGGTTTGGCATTTGTAAATGGCATTATATACTTAGTTTATGCTGACATTGGCGTATCTTACTTTTTATATTTGAACAAATTTGTTAATTAGTGCGTAAAATCTAATAGATAATTGTGAATATTCGTTCTCAGCAACAAACTAACTGCATTCTTCATTGAATAGTGTCATTGTCAGCATGAAATAAGGCAACTGATGTCAGTCTAGAAGAGATTGTAAGGCTTACCTGTAATAAAAAAATCTCAGAATTTTACGTTACTATCCATTTAGATGGTGGCGCTACACTCTACAATTCAGGTTCGTTTGATTTATAATGAGTTGAATTCAAATCCCATTGACGAAGATATTACGTGAATTTACCATATTAATGCTTGGAAACATCATCAAACTGCCCTACATTTCTCGACTAAATACATAGCGAGTGTTGAGCATAGTTTCGGCTCCTAATTTTTAGTTGCAGGTAAGCACGAAACACCTGTGTACTTGAGAATGTAGCATTTAATCATGCTGACTTCGAAATATGCTTCCGGTCCAATTAGAAAAATAATGCTAGTTGGTAAGCAATAATGTTTACATAACTGGATTTGTATAAGTTATTCGGAATATATAAGGTGCCCATGCCATATTTGTCATTGAATAATTGCATGATTATCGCGAAACATAACAACCAATATCGTTTGAGGCAAAGGAATAAAGATTTTGTGTGGTATAAGTTGGTTAATAGTTGTTTTTATGAATCCTTGTGAAATTTAACTTGTCTCGTAAAGCAGACTGTAGATACATTCTATCGGAATGATATATGGTGTATATATATAGTGAGATGGTTATGACGTC
The DNA here is from genome assembly GCA_029291075.1 of Eudiplozoon nipponicum. Classification (NCBI taxonomy): domain Eukaryota; kingdom Metazoa; phylum Platyhelminthes; class Monogenea; order Mazocraeidea; family Diplozoidae; genus Eudiplozoon; species Eudiplozoon nipponicum. Next base: position 12,058 of record JAQBSW010012231.1, on the reverse strand, counting down.
ACATCGCCGAAGACTTTTTATGAACGCTAAACTATTAAGGCTTGTAAACACATACTTAGTAGAGATGGAATCGTCTAGCATTTATTGCCCAAATATATATAGCAGTTATTGAATAGTTGGCGGCTTTTAATGCTGAGTCTGCAGTAAGCACGAAGCGCTTGCATACATGATATTATATTCTTCGTTCACGCTGAATTTGGAATATAAATGTCCCATGTGAATTAGTTTTTTACTAGGTAAGCAAAACCTAATACATAATTCCATACAGAATAATTATAATAATGTAAATTAATTTGACAACAGAGGCCATTTACTGGGACGATTAAAAAATCTAGATACAATCTAAAATTAGCATTACGTATTAACGAAGTTGGCGGCGACTAGCAGTCGTATATTGTTCTGAATAACAATGGGAAATGTGAGAATAATACTATTTGTAACGTTAAAGTAGTGCATTGTGTAGTTAAATACCGTTAGCTGTGACTAGGATAAAGTCAACCAGAATATGATTTGTTGAAAGAAATCCGGATGCCGATTGACGCTGCGGCAAACAAAGAAAGCAATTAAGAGCGCTTCATGAGCAACGGTTCTACGAAAGTCCGGAGTAAGTTAGACATCGTTGGCTTGGGATTATGGAACATGAAGAGAAAGACGCCAAAGATAACGAAAGGCCGGTTGCCTAGTTTAGCATTATGAATACGCGATAGAGAAGATAAAATAGATGAAACGTTGGTACGCGAATGTAGAACAACGATACGGCTATTATGATCAGAAGGCTCAGTGAGGAACTTTGTTAATGTGTAACCATTGTTAGCAAGGCATTTATGCTGGAACTGATCTATTAGTTATTATATTTATCGATGCCATTGTACTATACATATAACACCCGATTAGGTACTGAACGCTGTGAGTGAACATTTTGGGCGATTTTAGATCTATCTTCAGGCGATGAAACGTGAACGCTTTTCACTATTTTTGCTAGCACCTTAGTTTTACAGTAGTCTTTATCTACTGCATAACTAAGAGAAAGTTTCACTCGACTGCCAGCTTCAAATGATCTCAGTTACGCATAGTATGGAGTTAAACGTGTTGAAACGCAATGCCGAAAATTAACACGCTCCTAAAATTGTTTTAATAGACTCAGCATTACAAGAGGTGTCGCTTCCGAGTGAATAATAGCGTCTCGATTTCCTGAAGCGTAGTACATGAGACACCCTACTTCTCTCAAATCGTCGATTATCACAAAACACTTCAAATGGCGTGATGAAGGCTTCCAGTTTCCTGAATGATTATAAGGTCATTGAATCGATCATTTCTCTTCGGAAATCTTGAAGTTTGAGGAAAAGCTTGTTTAAAAGAACGCATCCAAGCTTTTTACCAAAATATCAAGCGTTTCGGAGTCCATTTAAAACTTTTATAAAACATTCCTATCAACTATTCGAGTCACAGTGTCTTCTGGGTTGAATAAAACATGGCCACTGCTTTCATCCTCAGGGATATTCTAAGAGCGAGAGCAGACAACAAGTTCAACGTAGAAGACTTCTACCAGAAAGAATGTGTTTGTCACAAGTTGTGTTTTATTCCTGTGCGTATTGTGTCAACGCTGAAGATGGGACTGGAAAATTTTCTTCCAACGTCATTTTCAGACAATCAGCTGATGGAAGGCTTAAAAAAGAAGGAACAAGTGAAAACCCATCAATCGAGGCCAAAAACCAGATCAACTGAAAATGATTAAAATTCTAGATTTTACCGACCTAATAGTGCTATCAATTGTCCCACACAAGAAAAATGCGGTCAAATCCACAACAATAAGGACATCACAGCGCAAAGAAATTCATCATTTAAGCATTGGTTGCGTTGGAGGTGATACCAATTACTTTTAATCGAGGCTGCAATCGTGAACGGAACGTGATTTTTTTGCCAAAAATTATTCGAGCGCTGGACCTAATTCTCTTGCTAACTATTACTACTTCTAATTACGCTACTGCAATGGACCCTAAGCAGAATGCGATGATAATTTTCTGTTCGCTGTCTCAGCCTTCTACGTATTCACTTTTATAATCAATATTTACGGCGTCACTCCGGTGCTCTCCAGAACTAAAACCCGCTATATTCTCGCAACCGAAGTCTTTAAATTCCAAGATTTTTCTCAAGAATTAATTCTATTCCAATTTCTCCAACTCACTGCTTATTAACACGAGACGCTGCTATAAAACTAATGGCAGTGCTTTTCTTCTTCATCAAGCATCATACCCCTATTAAAAGTATTGACGAACAATAGCTAGTCATTCTCTTACTCACCCATACATAATCCTACTCTTGATTTGTATAATATTTTGAATTTTCTGGCTAAATAAAAATGCTATATTATTAAATAAATCTTTCATTTAAACAAAACTTTGCAACATTACTCTGAAATGATGTACATGAAAGGGGAATTGGTAACGAAATGTAGCACCAATTAAAAAATCATATGTAACATTAAAATGGGAAGCCGCAACAAAATGAAATGAAATTCTAGCACGCCACGCCACACATAACTTTTTCTCTCAGTTCATAATAGTTCTTCTCTAAGTTATCCAGAGTGTCGTCGCAGTCAAATATCAGTACTGGAGCTGGTAATTTTCCATTAATTTCGTGCAGTAACCAATTTTCATGTAATTGATGAAGTTGCTGTATATAGCTCAGTGAAATGACATTTTCACCTGATCGATTTCTTGCGCGTATACGTTCCATGCATACCTCTGGTGTGGTACGCAAGTATATAATAAGATCCAAATTAGCTTCAGGCTGTTCGCGAGCCCAATCAAATGCACCTTGCAGCACTGCATAATCAGCATTGCTTAAAATTTTGTTCTGCTTCATGGCCTCAACAAAACAGAAACGACTGCTATAGATCGAGCGCTCGATAAGCCGAACCGGTGCTTTTTGTGGCATCTTTTGACGGTCTAAAATGGTGATTAATGTATGCGCCTGAAACGGAACGCACCACTTTTTTATGTCATTGTACATATATTCAAACAAATTATGCCCATTCACGTTGCGCCACAGATTTATTGGTTCTTGTAAAACCTCAACATTTTCAGAAATACGATCAAAATAGCGAAGAAAAGTTGACTTGCCAGCTCCGATATTTCCTTCAACAATGACGGAAACCCTTTTAATTGCCATTTAGGTTAACTAAAAACGAAAAATTGATAAAAACGAAATTAATATATAGTAAATAAAACTGATATGACCACAGATATCAATTAACAAATAATGAATACAACTTTGAAGAAATAGCCACCTTTCAGGAATGAGAAGGCTCCAAATGACGATCACTGGGTATTGAGAAGAAAAGAGCACACCGAGCCATTGAAGAGCTCGATAAATACTACGTAACAACTCATCATGGAGCCGATATTCAGAATGCGACAGTCGATGCACTCAGCAGAATTTCAGCTGTGCGAGTTTCGCCACTTATGAATGTCCTTGAAGAGAGAAATAATCAATCAGTGGCATCCGCACCATATAAAGCGTTAAGCCTGCAAAACGACATATTGGTGCGAAAGGATGGATAAACAGTGCAATGTTATACGAAAAGAATGGATAGCCTTCTGGCATGAAACATTGGAACATCCTGGCACTGTACGTAGCGTTGAGACATAGCAGTCGCGACTGTATTGGACTGGCATGTCCAAAAAATCGTAGATATTGTCAACAGTGCACTGCATGTCAGCGTTGTAAACAAAAAAAGAGAAAAGGTCTCCCTAATTGTTTGCACGAAACCCATTTCTGCATATTGACCTGGTAGGCTCACTGCCGGTGGCTCGTGCAGTATGAGACTGTGTTAGTATGACATATTTTCGTTTTCCTGTCTGATTTGAGAAATACTCCTGGCGCTATTGCGTCACCAGTGGAGCCCAAAAAATCATAAATTGACGCAGATTATTACACTAAGGATAAGGTATAATCTCCAGAGATGATGCAAACATAATTTAGCTCAGCATAGAAAATCATACATAACAGAAACCAAGGTTTCTTCCAAAAGAGCCTGCGTCGATAAGATGGAGATTCCCAGCTCTTACACAGGGCCAGTTTGGCAAATAAATTCCGCCATATTTTTGCATATTCGATTGTTCCTCGGTTCGTGAATGTACGCTAAGAATTTATTAAGCTAATTTTCACAATAACACATTTGATCACAAAGTTTCTGATTTAAATTTTCTAAGGCTCCAGAAATCCATCGAAATTACTTTTGGACGTGTGAATGGTCTCCTCAATAAGTGGTTTATCCTACGAAATTGGCATTGCCTAACTATATGCGTCGAAATAGGCACGCTAGAAAGCGACCGGACAACGATAGTCCCCCCTAAAACTATACACCTACTTAAAGCCTATTGACGCTTAGTTAACAATGTCTTAGACTAAAACGAGGGAATATTTATTTTCAGAAATTTGTTTAGGTGGCAGCACATACATTGAGTCACCTTAATTTTAGTGGCGTAAAATAATGCTAACATTACATTTGGGATCATAAAACGTTCCAATTAGTCCTTAGAAATAATTATCGGCGATTCCAGTGGTTAGCATAAGTTGCCAACGTGAGTCACAGAAAGGCCTAAAAATCTGGATGTCTCGACCAAAACCAACATGATTTGGCTTTTGTTAGAATACAGCTATCATTGACGTTTTTGTTCATTACGACGGTTACCATTAATAAGCTACAAACTAGAGAAATTTAAAGATACTTTAGCAAAGACTGCATGGATAACATTAAAAAAAGTTGGGAGAAACGTAACATGCCTGCCAAACACTGGATTATATCGAAAATATTTAACAATATCACAAAGGAAACGATCAAGGCCAAAGTGTATGGATTTACTGGAGTAACAGGTGTTCAGAAATTGTTGTAATTCTCAATTTTGGTGAACTTTAGCATAAATTGATATCCACCAGGTTGGTATCATGAACCGACTTGGAAACCATAGTGTTAGTACCCTTTACAGACTCGGTGTATATATTATATAGTGTGAGTTAGCGTTGAAGTCGCATTATCGTAGATTTTATATGAAGTTAGCTTCACCATTGCAGGTTTACACATTCGTCTAGGAGATTGTACCATCCTATTATCCAACATTCTTGACCAAAATATATAGTGGTTAAAGGGCGTAATACCGGCTCCTACTGATGAGTCGCCAGTAAGCACACAAAGAATGTGCATGAGATTATACTTTCCGTTCATGCTGCCTTTGGTTTATGCTTCTGATCATAACTGAACTAATTTGTTACTAGGTTCGCAACACCTAATACATACTTGCCTTTATATTATTTCCTCGCAACAACCAGTATTTAACTGTTGATTTGAATGATGTCTACTTTCCGCGAAATTTGATAACTGATATCGATCAAGGCCAGAGTGTATGGATTTACTGGAGTAACAGGTGTTCAGAAATTGTTGTAATTCGCAATTTTGGTGAACTTTAGCATAAATTGATATCTATCAGGTTGGTATCATGTACCGACTTGGAAACCATAGTGTTAGTATCCTTTACAGACTCGGTATATATATTATATAGTGTGAGTTAGCGTTGAAGTCGCATTATCGTAGACGTTATATGATGTTAGCTTCACCATTGCAGGTTTACACATTCGTCTAGGAGATTGTACCATCCTATTATCTCATATTCTAGACCCAAATATATGGTGGTTAAACGGAGTAATACCGCCTCCTACTGATGAGTCGCCAGTAAGCACGAAACGAATGTGCATGAGATTATAATTTCCGTTCATGCTGCCTTTGGTTTATCCTTCTGGTCACAACTGAACTAATTTGTTACTAGGTTCGCAAAACCTAATACATACTTGCATATATATTAGCTCTTCGCAACAAACAGTATTTAACTGTAATATATTGAATTGAATGATGTCATGCTTACCGCGAAATGTGATAACTGATATCGATGAAGGCTAGAGTGTATGGTTTAACTGGAGTAACAGGTGTTCGGAAATTGTTGTAATTCTCAATTTGGGTGAACTTTAGCATAAATTTATATCCATCAGGTTGGTATCATGTACCGACTCGGAAACCATAGTGTTAGTATCCGGTACTCATCGATTTCAAAAAAGGTATCAGTTACTAACACAATAGCCATAGTGTTAGTATCCTTTACAGACTCGGTATATATATTATATAGTGTGAGTTAGCATTGAAGTCGCATTGTCGTTGACTTTAGATTATGTTAGCTTCACTATTACAGGTTTACACATTCGTCTAAGAGATTGTACCGTCCTATTATTCCACATTCTGCTACCAAAATATATAGTGGTTAAAGGGCGTAATACCGGCTCCTACTGATGAGTCGCCAGTAAGCACGAAACGAATGTGCATGAGATTATACTTTCCGTCCATGCTGCCTTTTGTTTATCTTTCTGATCACAACTGAACTAATTTGTTGCTAGGTTCGCAACCCCTAATACATACTTGCATATATATTAGCTCTTCGCAACAAACAGTATTAAACAAATGAGTTGTAATAGAAAGCTTAAAATTTTCTAACAATGGTCAGGAATAGGAGAGAAGAGCAACAACGATGAGCTGCTGGTACTGGAGTTTAAGTCCATGGCAAACGCGTTCTTTCTGGTAGAAGTCTTCTACGTTGACCTAGTTGTCTGTTCTCGGTCTTTAAATATCCCTGAGGATGAAAGCAGTGACCATGTTTTATGCAACCAAGAAGATATTGTGACTCGAATAGTATATGAACACATCGTTGACTGTGATACATATGATCATGCTATCAAAACTCTAATGAATCTCTGTCAGACCGAAAAATGAAGTCTTTGTTCGTCATATACTCGTGACTACTAAACAAGAAAATGGACAAACATTGGATCAATTTGTTCAGATTCTGAAATCGTTAGCTAGGGAATGCAATTTCAAACCAACTACGGCCGAGGAAAATCGAGACGATGCTCTGCGCGATGCCTTCATTAATGGAATCCAGTCCAATTCAATCAGACAACGTCTCTTAGAACATAACTCACTTAATTTTCAAGCGGCTTTTGATCAATCACGTGGTCTCGAAATGGCGGAAAAGCAATCATTATCATATCAAAACTGTTTGAATTCTGCACACACTGCAGCGGTTCAGCCACTTTGTCCTTCATCAACCTCCGATAAATCTACAGATAATCTTGTTGCTGCTGTTAAATATAAAATGTGACTTTTGTGGGTGCGATTATCATTTAAGATGGAAATGTCCGGCCAGAAACGCCTTCTGTAAAAGTTGTGGAAACGAAGGACATTTTCAAAAGGTATGTCGCTCTAAAAATCACCGCCCAGTGGTTTCGACGCTTTATCCTACCATATCTGCAACTGTATTAGCTGCTCCTCCTGATTGTCTCACCAAATATGTAATAAATCTAGAAGTCAATAACATAAATTGTCATGCTCTCGTTGATACAGGCAGTTCCTGTAGTTATGTTTCAGAAGCCTTCGTTTTGAAAAATAATTGGAAAATTCACTCCTCTCAAGAAGCAATAACCATGGCGTCTAGCTCATTATCGAGTCATACCAAAGGCCATTGTTTTGTGTCGATTCAATACAAATCATGTGTTTATCAAAATATCAAGCTATCTATACTTTCTGATCTTTGTACTGACGTACTCCTCGGTCATGACTTCCTTGGATTGCATAAAAGTGTAAATATCTCTTTTGGTGGTCATAAATCGTCATTCACCGTCTGTTTACTGAAACCGGCATCTATTACGTCTCCGCCTCTTTTCCACCATTTAACTGCTACCTGGAGTCTCATTGCTACGAAATCAAGAAGGTACAATCAAATGGATGAAATATTTATCCTGGATGAAATAAACAGATTAGTTTCTGATGACATTATCGAACCTTCAACATCCCCGTGGAGAGCACAAGTTCTCGTGGTATCGAATGAGAATCACAAGAAACTTATGATCGTGGACTACAGCCAAACGGTCAACAAATTCGCACTCTTAGACGCCTATCCTTTGTCGAAAATAGACCAAATGGCGGAAACCATTTCAAAATATCATATATTCAGCACTTTGGATCTCAAAAGCGCTTACCACCAAATACCTATCCAAGAACATTAAAAGGTATTTACTGCTTTCGAAGCGTGTGGACGCTTGTTTCAATTCCGTCGCATTCCTTTCGGAGTGACGAATGGTGTCTCATGATTCCAAAGAACTATGGGTCATATAATCGCACAGGAACATCTCACAGATACATTTGTCTACGTGGACAATGTGACAGTTTGCGGGAGAGATACGCTTGAACACGAAACAAATCTCAACAAATTTCTTAATGCCGCTAAGAAATATGGATTGACCTTAAATGAATCAAAGAGCATTTTCGCAACTAAAGAAATTACTCTCCTTGGTTTTCAAATATCGAATGGAAAAATTAAACCTGATCCTGACCGATTAAAGCCTTTACAAGATCTCCCACCACCGTCGAATGTGGAATCGCAACAAAGAATTGTGGGATTTTTCGCTTATTATTCGCCGTGGATCTCCAACTTCTCCGATAAAATTCACTCACTCGTTCATAATCGAACTTTTCCTTTGCCCGTCTCTGTGAAAACAAAATTTCGATGATCTTAAAAAAGAATTAGCCGTAGCAACTCTAGCTTCTATTCGTTGTGATATTCCGTTTGTCGTCGAAACTGATGCTTCGGATGTAGCTATTGCTGCCACTTTGAACCAAGATGGAAGACCCGTGGCGTTTTTCTCTCGGACGTTGACACCATCTGAAAAACATCACTCAGCTGTTGAAAAAGAAGCCTATGCCGTGGTTGAAGCTATTCGAAAATGGAGGCATTTGCTTTTGGGTAATCATTTCAAACTTGTCACTGATCAAAGATATGTTTCCTTTATTTTTGGCAATCAAAACCGGTGAAGAGTGAAGAACGATAAAATTTTGCGCTGGAAAATCGAATTATCACCTTACAGCTTCGACGTGGTCTATAGACCCGGAAAAGATAACAAAGCAGCAGATGCACTAAGTCAATCCTGTTGTGGTGCGCTTCTAACTGGACTGGATTTAAAACAAATACATGATTCTCTTTGTCATCCGGGTATTTCTCGTCTGCTCCACTTTGTGAAATCTCGTAATTTACCCTATTCTATTGATGAAATTCGAAAAATGACCTTGAGTTGTGAAGTGTGCTCTGAAATCAAGCCCAGATTTCCTTCGGCAATTCAAGGCCAATTAATCAAAGCTACCCAACCGTTTGAGCGGTTATCTATGGATTTTAAAGGACCTCTTCCTTCATCAACTCGTAATCGTTATCTATTGACGGTCATCGATGAATATTCTCGATTTCCCTTTGCATTTGCTTGTCCTGACCTTAGCAGTCACACCGTCATACTTCACCTGTGTCAAATATTCGCAATGTTTGGGATGCCTTCGTACATTCACTCAGACAGAGGTTCTTCCTTCATGTCGACCGAGGTACAAAATTTTCTTCGGGAAAAAGGTATAGCTTCGAGTAGAACGACTCCTTATAATCCCAAAGGAAATGGACAGGTAGAAAGAATGAATGGTACCTTATGGAAATCGATCCTTCTCGCTCTCAGATCAAAAAGGCTTTCAGTTGAAAACTGGGAATGCGTGCTGCTGGACGCATTACATTCAATCCGTTCATTATTGTGCACATCTACCAACGAAACCCCTCACGAGCGTCTTTTTCGACACAATAGAAGGTCGACTTTTGGTAACACACTCCCAACCTGGCTTACTGTTCCTGGCAAAGTTTTACTCAAGAAGAATGCTAGATTCTAAATATGGAAGAAGTTGAACTAATTCATTGCAATCCTAACTATGCGCATGTTCGTTTTCCTGATGGAAGAGAAGATACAATATCTATCCGTCAATTAGCCCCGAAAGGCTCCGACGCACTGATGAATGAAGCTGGAACTAATATGGGACTCCGTGAAAATGAACCGGTTGTTGCTGATGAACAAACCTCCTATAATGACGATACCGATAATGATAATGTTAAGGCAAATGGTGAATCTACGGATAACTCAAATGCTCGTGACCTATCAGAGAATCTCGAAAACCTTATCAATCAACAACAACGTGTTCATCCTTATAACTTACGAAGTGGAAATGTTTAAATACTATGTTTTCTCAATCCTCTTTGAATTGTTACTATAACATTCTTGTTCCGACTCTGACGCAACGCTACAAATCGCAGTGGAGGAGAATGATATGATTGTTTATCTGTACACACATTTATATTCACACCGTTCGTATAATAACATGTTTTGCTTTGTCTTTAAGCATCTATATCTGCATTATATGATGAATAAAGCCTAATATTTTAGGCAACTCTTTCTTCTGGTTTTCGACTCAATCTGCCCGTTTGCTGTGCTTGTTACTGTGATTCAGAACAAATAGGACGGTACAATCTCCTAGACGAATGCGTAAATCTGCAATAGTGAAGCTAACATCATATAGTTTGATGACACAGACGTCAATCTAACTCACACTATAATATATATATATATATATATATATATATATATATATATATATATACTGAGTCTGTAAAGATACTAACACTATGGTTAATGTTATAACCGATACCAACATTAAAATTCGAAAAAGGTACATGATGCTAACACTATGATTTTTGAGTCGGTATACATGGTACCAACATGATGGATATCAATTATGCTATAAAGATTCACCGAAATTGAGAATTAAACAATTTCGAACACCTGTTACCCAGTAAATCCACACCCTGGCCTTGATCGATATCAGTTATCACATTTCGCGGTAAGCATTACATCATTCACCTTACAATATAACAGTTAAAAACTAATGTTGTGAGAACCAATATATATATGCAAGTATGTATTAGGTGTTGCGAACCTTTTAACAAATTAGTTCAGTTGTGACCAGAAGGATAAACCAAAGGCAGCATGAATGTTGGTATCGGTTACTAACACAGACTCGGTATATATATATATATTATAGTGTGAGTTAGCGTTGACGTCCGTCGTAAAGTCCATCCCCTCCTCAACGTGGTACGACGGTGTCAACCATGTCTCGATGGCCGATCGTACATGGGCTAACGGGGCTATGGCGGTGGTGTTACCAGGGCGTGGTGGATTTCCGACCGGCAATCGGATCTCCTATAAAATACCACATGAGCCCGACGACGGCACCATGACTCGGCGTCTTTCCCGCCACAAAAGGGTTCAACAGCCACAGGATTACATGGACTCCTGGACAGTACCCCGTACTTCCGAATGGCGAATGAGCTCTCAACAGCCACCGGCAACCATGTAACTTACTGCTGCCTTGCAGACTGCGCTTGGATGTGCAAAGGCTAGAGGTGCGTCCTCGATCAAAAAGCCGAGTGGTGAGGGGACACCACTTGTACCAAATTCCCAAGAAACTCCATGAAATGTCATGGAGCCGGCTTATCCTCCAAAAGGAGTCACCCGCAGTAAAGTAAAGTAAGTAGCGTTGACGTCGCATTGTCGTAGACTATATGATGTTAGCTTCACCATTGCAGGTTTACACATTCGTCTAGGGGATTATACCGTCCTATTATCCCACATTCTTCAGCCAAATACATAGTGGTTAAAGGGCGTGATACCGGCTCCTACTGATGAGTCGCCAATAAGCACGAAACGAATGTGCATGAGATTATAATTTTCGTTCATGCTGCCTTTGGTTTATCCTTCTGGTCACAACTGAACTAATTTGTTACTAGGTTCGCAACACCTAATACATACTTGCATATATATTAGTTCTCCGCAACAAACAGTTTTTAACTGTTATATATTGAATTGAATGATGTCATGCTTACCGCAAAATGTGATAACTGCTATCGATCAAGGCCAGGGTGTATGGATTTACTGGAGTAACAGGTGTTCAGAAATTGTTTTAATTCTCAATTTCGGTGAACTATAGCTTAAATTGATATCCATTATGTTGGTACCATGTACCGACTCGGAAATCATAGTGTTAGTATCATGTACCTTTTCGGTACAATAATGTTGGTATCGGTTACTAACACAATAA
>JAQBSW010012230.1:0-17431 GCA_029291075.1 Eudiplozoon nipponicum | reverse complement strand
TGAACTAATTTGTTACTAGGTTCGCAACACCTAATACATACTTGTATATATATTAGTTCTCCACACCAAACAGTATTTAACTTTTATATATTGAAAATGAGCTTATTGAACGATCACACATGAGAACTGTATGGAATACCAACTAAGGACCCTAACCTCATGTATTTGGTTGAAACCATGCGCCCAGTTAAGGCAAGAAGAAAGGAGAATTGAATTGAATGCAAATATAGAAGTGCTAATAAATCAGTTTATGCCCGTAAAACAGTATTGACAAGATATAATATTTATTAGGATGCGTGAATACGCGAATCAATATATGAACGTAATAGATCGAATAATGTGATTATAAAATTCATCGAAATTAAATGCAGAGATAGAAAAAATGAATGAAATGGACGTTAAGAAATCAATAAGTTCGATTTCGCGTTCAGCGCATAATAATGTGGAAAGCGAAGTTAGCAGGCATCACAATGGGAAACTTGTGAAAGTAGAAGAGAAAGTAAGTAAGATGAAAAATAAGTTACTCTTGGCGGGGAATGATTAATTAACTAGCTTTTAATCAATTTTGAGATAATCTTAGAATTATATCCTACATTATTTGTTGTTATATTTTACCTGTTAACTAAGCTTCTTTATGGAGATTAGTAATTTTTAATAAACATTAGCTACAATAAAGCAAGTCATATATGATTTGGCCAGATTTAGAATATATAATGAATCCTCTTTAATTTATCATATCATATTAAAGAAATATTTATTTGAAAATATATATTTTTAAAATTTTTGAAGTCATATCTAGCTGCAAATAATTCATTAATAAATGGTTCTTTTCAGCATATTAATTAATGGCACTGTTATATCTCTAAATGCTTATAAGAATTTAAGCATAACTAATAACCAAAGTACATCGTATACTAAATATTATTTATATCGTATTATTTTGAAAATCAGCACTTTATTACACTTTATTACGTTTACTTTGAGAGCAAATTATGTGTTTGTAACGCATTTCGCTTAACCAGTTACGCTTTCAGAAACGATAATTCAATAAATCTGTTAGTCTTTAGATGGAGACGTTAATAAGAGATTGAGACAATAGTATGACAATAAATTTCATTTCAGAACATCTGAATAAATTAAATTCTATATTTGAATTTTTGGTGTATACAATTGTAGACTGTGAGCTTAATTCAGTTTAATAAAAAACTATCTGCAATTAACTTATGTCAAGCTTATTGGAACCTATATTTAAACATTTTATCAGGTAATGAATTTATTTAAATCTAGTTAATGGAATTATTAATTTTGTTTCCAAATTTACGGAAAAATATTGAATTAGATATGTTTTTGTTTATTTTGCCGACTGCGGAAACATTTAATTAATTATAAAGTGCTACAAAAATGCATGGTCTTATTTTATCATCTTATAAAAATGCAGTCGACAAGTTGACTATTCAGTAACTACCCTAGCACTCAGTTCATTTCAAATAGAAGTCGATGGTTATTGCACCAGTTCACTTGGTGTGGATATAATGGTTAACTGGGTACTGATCTTCAATAAAGATGCCCAATTAGTAGATCAAGATTTGTGTACAAATGCTTTATTTATGCTTACTTGGTTGACGGGGTGCAACTCTGAATCACAAGTTGATCGTAACAGTTTTAAATATTTTACCTACAGAGAGATGAATGGAATGGTTTCTAGAAACATTTTTTTGAATTTACGCAGGTTGTTTAGGTATAGATATTTTAAAGTATCTATTATAAATATAATTCTTTTATTACTTTAATGGAAGTACTGGAATATATGGTCCTGTAATTTTTAACACAACTCCGGAATGTGTTGGCGGACACACAAGGAAATAAACGGATCTTAATCATAAAATTGTTCAAAGAAATCTGCATATATCGCTGTGCACCTTCCCATGTTGTTATAAACATATATTTAAATAAGCGAAATTGTCAAAGAGATTTATTTACATTAACTTAATTATTTCAAGTAAAATATATATCAATTACATTTTATACTCGATAAATTAGTCTATATATCGCATTTGATAGAAAATAGCGATATTTAGTATATTTTTACACAAATTAAGTTTATTATGTATAAAATATACCGAATAATTTGCATAATATATCCTACAAAAGTTATTACTACAACATATTAAGCAATGTGAGAAAATTGAAATAAAAACTATAACATCGTCATATCACCTTACTTAAGAATAACTAAATCATTTCTTTCGCTATGTGTTTATTTAAATAATTCAGGACTGATCGACACACATTCTATTGTTCACGCAAATCCTAAAATAAACTTGCCCTAGGGCAAAACCCATCCTGTAGTTTGCGTTTGTAATCTCATCATGACTATGCATAGTTATACTTTATTTAAATGTACTATGCAATTCGTCACTTTGATTTAAATGCACTCTAAGAATACAGCATTTGCTGTTGTTTGTAGTGAAATATAAAAAATATAGATTTAAGGCAAAAATAGACTTCAATTCATTTTAATTTCAGAGCAGCTTGATATATCCCAATATGCTGAAAGTATAAGTAAGTTGATCTAACGTCTGCCGAATATTTTAATTCAAATGTATCTGGAAATGTCAGAACAATTTGAAAGTTAATTTCAGACAGCGTTTGGAGAACCACTTTAATTGTTTTACATGCAATAAGTGCCACAAAAATACACAAATTTATATAAACATTTAAGAGATGCCTGGGCTTAAGAAATATCAAATCTATATAAATGAATAATTTAAAAAATTTTTTTCTATACTTCATTGTCAATTGAGGAACATTTTGTACGTTCGTCACATGCTAAAAAATATTTTTCTGTCGAAATAGCTTATTAAAATCAATCAAGGCATCGTCCACTATTGCTTTATAGAATATATCACAACTAGTTTGGCATTGTATGCATATTTTCTTTATTGCGCTGCTTAATTCGAGCTGTGAAGTAAAACAAAATTTTTATTTTTATTAATCATTATAGACGGACATTCAAAACCAACAAATGCCGAAGTTGATTTTTCATTTAGAATATAAAATGGAAAAAAATCTTTCGAAATTTTGTTGCGTGGATACAGCCGATTATTTAGCATGCCAAAAACCACTGGAAACCTAGTAAAACCCGCATGCCCTCTTAGCAGATCCTTTCTAGCCTATACAGTGATATATGAAATTCCATGCTTTCTTGCACATAAATCTGGCTAAATGATACCCTTAGCTTGTTACCGACGCATTCTTTAATTTATTTTTTTTGTTAACAGCCTGAACAATTTCGCGACAAATATGTAGAGTCCGCTTTACAATATCACATTTGCCACAAGTTGTTTTTTCCTGTGAGTATGGTGTCAACCCTGAAGATGGGACAGGAAATGAAGTCCGAAAATTCGGAAAACGTTTGGAAAATCTGGTCCCAACGTCATTTTCATTCAAGCAGCTGCTGGAGTGTTTCAAAATGAAGTCAAAAGTGAGAACTCATCAATCAAGGCTAAAAATCGGTCCACCAAGATATGTAAAGGATTGAAGATTTTGCCGACCTACGATTGCCATCAATTGGCCAACACAAGAAAACGGCGACGTGAATACCAAGAAGAAGGACAACACTGCGCAATTTACGTCAACATTTAAGTATTACAATATCAATTTTGTCATCGGCTGTGCTAAACTACATCAGGTAGGGAAAATAAAACCTGTGCGTTTCTTTATTGCAAAAAGGGTGGTCTAGTTTGTCAACTTCAGGTTAAGAAGCAGCTGGAGCCTGCACCTTAGAAAAATTCGTAACATGTTGAGAAGACATAAAGGAAATAACCGCCGACTAAGCTAGTCTTCGAGGATATGAGAACATGGTTTAAAATGACTTCAAACTGCTAATTAAATTCTCTGTTATACAATTAAGCAATTAGAAGAAAATAAAAATTTGTGGTAAGAAGCTTTTTTAAAAACCTACGACACTCATGAATATGGGCAAGTCCATTATTAAAAAAAAATTATAACAGAATTGCAGTTACGAGACGATTACAGGAGGGAACACTAAGGTAAACCAGAGCAAACATCTTACAATTACTTAAATCAAGTTTGCGAGCTTGAAGTAAACACCAATCTCATTGTATCTAACCAGTTGTCGAACAACATAGCAAAACTACCGCCATTCGCACGCACTGAGGCGTTTCCACCTTCCGTGATCATTGTCAGATTACGACGTCAAACTGACTATCGAGGATCAAACCGCATTGTATATATATGGAAAGCAAAATTAGATATGCGGCTCTCACCTCTAGTAGTCTTGCATACATTGTACTTACAGTTAGCCCAATAACTATCTAATGTTCTCTTAGTTAGTTAGTTTATATATATATATATATATATATATATATATATATATATATATATATATAACAAGATTGCTCAAAAAGCGTGAACTAAATTAACAAAATCACACTCACCTGCACATCAGATATTCATATACTATATGACGCTTAGTGATTAAATAAATTCAATAGGGTTTGTGGTGCATAATGCATAATATACAGAATTTTATTTAGAATATACGAAAATGTTCTTCTGCACAATGTTCAAATTGCTCTCGATCCTAAACAAATTATAGAACAGACCAACAAACTATACTTAGATGTTATTTTCACATTGGAGTCAGACAATGAGAGGATGCTTCAATTAACGACATTCAACTAATCCAAAACGACGTGGACCGATTGACAAATTCAATGCATAATAGATCCATCTTCGCGGAACGAAAAATTTATTAAAACAGCAGCATACGCAAATTTTTCTAAAAGAAATTTGTTAATAGCCTAGTTATGCCAGATAAGATGATATAGTTTTAGCGCAAGATTTGTCGATAGTGAGTGAGTTTACAGGAGTACATACAAAAAACAAACATTCTTTAAATTATGCAAGTATGTATTAGGTGTTGCGAACCTAGTAACAAATTAGTTCAGTTGTGACCAGAAGTCGCCAGTAAACACGAAACGAATGTGCATGAGATTATACTTTCCGTTCATGCTGCCTTTGGTTTATCCTTCTGGTCACAACTTAAAAAAAAAAAAAAAAAAAAAAAAAAAAAAAAAAAAAAAAAAAAAAAAAAAAAAAAAAAAAAAAAAAAAAAAAAAAAAAAAAAAAAAAAAAAAAAAAAAAGAGCTTTAAGTAAACGCGGATCCACTGTATTTAACAGGTCGTCGAAAACAATATCGAAATTTCTTTCACTCACATGTTTGTGTTTACTTCAAATAAATGTTATCACCTCCATTGTAAAAAACAATTATCCTGATTAATTTATTAGTGTTAACATGAGACCTCGCCGAATTTGCGTACAACACGTTTATACAGAAAATTCTACCTGAATCTGATATTCAAAGATGACATTACAGCATCAATTACAACTGGAAAGATGAACTTCATCATAAGGAAAAATTCAAATTAAAAGAGAGAAGTTACATGTTGAAATATTGGACCCTAATTTTGGATTCAAAAGATCAGCTTATTCTTTTCTCCAAATTACTTTTTTTTTACCAGAGGGGTAAACCAAAGACAACATGAACGGAACGTATAATTTCTTGCACATTCGTTTCTTGCTTATTGGTGACATATCCGTAGGAGCTAGTATTACCCCTTTTATCCAGTATATATTGGAGTGAGGAATATTTTAAACCAGAACGCTACAATCTCCTATACGAAGGTGAAAACCTACAGTGGCAAAGCTAACTTAATATAAAGTCATTGAAAATGCGACTTCAAATCCGTAAACTATAAATAATATATTTACCAAATCTGTAAAGGGTACCAAAACTATGCTTCCTACATTATGCTACCGAAAAGGTAACTGTTACTAACACTATGTGTAACAAATTGGTACATGGTACCAATCCAATGGAATTAAATGTGTGCAAAATTTCACCAAAATTGAGAATTACTATTATTACTGAACTCTTGTTGTTCCAGCAAATCCATAAAATCTGAACTTGAACGATATAACTTATCAATTTTTGTGGTAACCACGACATCATACAATTGAATATATAACTGCCAGAAACCGTTTTTTTGCTGAAAAGTATTATATACTAAATTGTACATTAGGTGTTGCGCACCTAGTAAAAAATTAGTTGAATTATGACCTGAATGATAAACAGAAATATGTTGCTTTAACCACGGAGCCACCCTGTGGCACGCTACATAAACACATTAAATTATATAATAACTAATTTTTCCTGGTTAACATTTCCTTTAGGTGTAGCCTATACGACATTTATGATTTATAGTTCAAAATAACCACTATCAATTTGTCATTATAGAACAGACACCATGCTAATTTGGGAAGTGGTACTGAATCGAAACAATCAATTTTGTTAAAATATAAAAATACCCTGAAGATAATTAAAAATTAAAATTTAGAACAACATAAGTTAAAACTTTTACTGCGTCTTGCTTTTTAGAGAAAAATTAAGTCCACAAAAGCGTCTACGCACAATTAAAATGAAATTTTATGAAAGTTGTTATCTTGCACTACCAAGTAAATAATTTTTTTTGAAAAAAATTGTCACAATCTGTAGAACATAATTAGACAAAAAGCTTGTAATTATCCTCATGAAGGCGAAAAAGTTGGTCTATTGTTTCATTTTTCATTAACTTATTATAAAAAACCCATCTTGATAATTATGACGTTAACATATTGATTATAAAATGACACATTAAAAATCTTTACAGTTTAGGCAAGCGTGCGGTATAATCTGCGTTTAATAAATTATTATGTCAAAACAAATAAAATAAATTCACCTCGAGGCCATGACCTGAAATTAACAAAATATCTCCAGCTCAATTCGCTTATTCACTCAATTTTACGGGATAAAAAATTCCTCATTAATTTCTTATCAAAACTCATTCACGAACAAAGTGTCAACCTGCATTTATGATAAATAGACCACGACTCGATATTAATTTATGCTAAAACTAATGCTAAAAATCATTAAAATTCATCATACTGTATTTTTGCAGTTAAAAGTTTGAATAAAACTAAAGAAAACAAATTTTTAATTGTTTACATGGTGTTGAGCATATAGTACCATAATAGTTAAAATATGACAAGAAGGATGGATTTTCTGAAATACCAGGTGTTCAGAAAAAGTTGATGTTTTCAATTTTGTTGAACTTTATCATACATTAAAATCCTTTTGGTACCATTTACAGACTCGGCAACCACAATGCTATTACCATGTAACTTTTCGGTACCATAATATTGGTATCGGGTACTGATACAATTGCCATAGTTTTGGTACCCTTTACAGATTCGGTTAATATCTTATATATAGTGATTTGACTTAAAAGTCGGATGGCCAAAAACTTTATATGATGTTAGCTTCACTGCTGCAGGTTTACACATTCGTAAAGGCGAATTAACTGTCAAATTTACTCATAATCCTCAGTAAAATATAAAGTGCTTAACAGATGTAATATCGGCTCCTCCTGATGAGTCACCAGTAAGCACGCAAAAAATGCGCACGCGATTATAATTTCCGTTCATGCTGTCTTTGGTTTATCCTTCTGGACATATTTGCACCTATTTATTGCTAAGTGCATATCGCATAATAGAAAATTGCACATATTCTTATCATCACCACAAACAGTAACTATTTTTTTTAAATTATGTTTTTATTAATGTAATTGTCTGATAAATTTGTATTGGGTGTTGAAGCGCACACGCACATTGTGAATTCTGAAATTATATTTGTAGTCGACGCCAAATGCATTAATACGACTTGAGTTTAGATAAAGCAGAAGTGAATAAAATTTAAATGAACTATAGAAAATACACATTAAAAGCATACCTTCAGATTCAACACGTGTATCAAAATTTTATCCTCGTTCTTTTAATCTAAACTGTTCTTATAAATAATATTTGAAAAAAGGTTGAACCGATTTTGCATGACGAAACTGATTTCATATATAAACATTTTATCAAATTATGAGATCCGCAAAAAAAGGCCTAACGAAAGTGTAAAGAAATGTAGAATTTAGAATTTTCGCCAATCAATTTTGATTTTATTCGGAATATTTCAACAATTTACAAATTTTTAAGTTCAATAACAACAAATGAATTTGCCAAAACAGCACCACCACATTCTGTAGTCAACAACAGTGTTAACTGCATTATTTGAAACATTGGCGATGAACCAATAAAACAATTCAGTTGAGGATTGAAAATAGCTAAACTATTTTGTTGATTGAATTGAAGTAATTTTCGAACAATTAAATGATATATGTCAAAGCCTACATTAGAGTAGTTTCAAACGCATTAAATTTTTAATGACCAAATACAATCGTTAGCCCAGCCTATACTTGCGTAGAAAATAGTTTACATTTATTTATCACTTACGATAGGGCGAATCGCAGTCACCTAGATAAGTGATCTATTTTCCATTGCTACTATGCAATATTAACAACAGAAAATGTACTTAAACTCTCCCACTTCGTCACATTATACTTCGCTAGTCGTATTTTTAATTTTGTGCTTCTTGTGGCTAATTTAACAATTATAAACCAGTTAGTTTCGTTCGTTTAACACAAAGACATTCATGCATAAACAAAGATTCAGAGCAGATCCGAGATGTCAAAAGGATTCAATCAGCAGGTCTTTGCATTTGACATTTTATGCAGTTAATTGCACACAGAATTAGCCCAATAATTGGCCTCTGGATAGTGGAGATGCCGTGTGTCGAGTTTAAGTGACCAACATTAAGCATAATAATTGCACATATAAAGATTAATAGCCTGGCTTTTCTCTCGTTTCCGGCCAAACCAAGGGCTGACTCCGAAGAAAAGACGAGCATGGTGTGTAATTGGCTCTTTTGGGTAGTGCCGAAGATGCGGCAAACGCGTTTCTTAGCTACGTGTAGTTGTGGCAGTACATAACCAGGTAAAATTAGTCACCATGAAAGTGTGCATTTTGCTTATTTCAGTTGAAATTATCACTAATGATATCGAAGGAATTTGTAAATTCGCAACTTCTTCTTCTGTTTTTGTTTAATATTGGACTAGTCCATTTCTGTAAGTTAATCAATTGCTCTGAGGTTAGGCTGGAGCTTTTGAAAAAACGGACATAAGTGTTTATCTGCTAGACACTGTTTTTGGCGGAGAATTAATATATTTCTGTTGCTAGGATATCAAACGCGTAAAACTTGATTTGTTTCACAGCGTTTCCTATTCGATCATGGACCAGGAATCGAAAATTCAAATATTATGCGACAAATAACTACAGTTAAAATTAATTATTTCGAGTATGAATTCGGGGAGGTGGATTCGTAACATGTTTTAAGGTATAGGAAATTAGGAATTAGCATCACTGGAGTGGGAGATTAATCTGCTTCTCAAATGCACTGACTATGAACATATTTGTAGTATAAATGTTTATTCTCATAACAAAGAAAGTTTGCTTTCACTTTTTACACGGAATCTTGTTAAAATTACAAATATTATAGTATTTAAAACACTTCAGTTTGTTTTGAAATGTTGTTGTGTGTAGCTTTAACTTTTGGCGTAATTAAGTATTGGGTGTTGCGAACCTAGTAACAAATTAGTTCAGTTGAGACCAAAAGGATAAACCAAACATGGCATGAAAGGAAAGTATAATCTCATGCACATTCGTTTTGTGCTTACTGGTGACTCATCAGTAGGAGCCGGCATTACGCCCTTTAACCACTATATATTTGGTAGAAGAATGTGGAATAATAGGACGGTACAATCTCCTAGACGAATGTGTAAACCTGTAATAGTGAAGCTAACATAATCTAAAGTCTACGACAATACGACTTCAATGCTAACTCACACTATATAATATATAAACCGAGTCTGTAAAGAATACTAACACTATAGCTATTGTGTTAGTAACTGATACCTTTTTTGAAATCGATGAGTACCGGATACAAACACTATGGTTCCCAAATCGGTACATGATACCAACCTGATGGATATAAATTTATGCTAAAGTTCACCCAAATTGAGAATTACAACAATTTCTGAACACCTGTTTCCCCAGTTAAACCATACACTCTGGCCTTCATCGATATCAGTTATCACATTTCGCGGTAAGCATGACATCATTCAATTCAATATATTACAGTTAAATATTGTTTGTTGCGAAGAACTAATATATATGCAAGTATGTATTAGGTGTTGCGAACCTAGTAACAAATTAGTTCAGTTGTGACCAGAAGGATAAACCAACGGCAGCATGAACGGAAAGTGTTATCTCAAACACATTCGTTTCGTGCTTACTGGCGACTCATCAGTAGGAGCCGATACTACGCCTTTTAACCGCTATATATTTGGTTGAGGAATGTGGGATATATATAGTGGTTAAAGGGCGTAATACCGGCTCCTAATGATGAGTCGCAAGTAAGCACGAAACGAATGTGCATGAGATTATACTTTCCGTTCATAAGAAATCATACTATCTTAATTTACATAATTATTAGAGTTCATACGGACAAAATCAACCGTTTTATTATTTCTTATTGATCAAATTCGAGTATTATTCCCTAATTCATTAATGAGTTCAATAAGCGCTTTATTCGAAATACTGAATACTGTGTTTCATTTTTGGCTACTAATAAGAAATGCAGAGTTATTTTTTGAAATAATGGATAAAATCATTTTTATGTGTAAATTCCTTATGAAGGATTAACATATAAACCTCTTAAGTGAGGCTCTTCGCTTTTGTCTCTCGTTTGGTTCCTATTGGTTTTTAAATTCGTCAAAATTTGGTACAAACAATGTGATTAAACCTTGTTTGCGAACATACACAATTAAAACAATTACAATTTGTTTCAGATATTCTTGTTTTCCAATAAATTTGTTCCTATCTCATATTTATTCTTTTTTGATCTCAGTCATATACAATCTATTAACAACACTATCAAATGCTATAATTATGCCTGCACAAGATATATTCATAAGACATTCCTACACTGTCTTATAGTTTTCCGAGTTTCAAATTAAATGTCTCTAAGATAAATTGCATTATTTTAGCCGTCTTGTAAATTATAAAGTCCCAGTGTTTATACCTAAGTGAAACAGTTGTAGATACTTTTGTGAAACTTAATATTTTTATAATATTATGTTTGCAATAATAATATTCTTTGGATTTTCGTATTAAACTTAAGATGGAACTCAATTCAAAATAATAAGCAAGCAGAATATATAATGTGAAACTAAATGATAAACCGTGCCAAGTAAAAAGATAGATTATAGACAATTAATTATTTATATAGCGTCCTTATAAATTACATGTTATGTAATTCTATCATTGGTTAACATTCAAATTAGGTTGCTAAAATTATGCATACTTTAAAGAGTTAAATTAATTAGCAGACGCCAGACCAGAAACTGAGTCCATTCGGAAGAGAAAAACGTAAATGGAACGAGTATGGTTTTATTTTATTAGTCAGAACTCAATAGCAGAGACGGTAAGCGAACTAGAAACAAAAAAAATTAAACTGAAATTTAAAACAAGTGCGTTCTCGACTCCATTGTTTTTGTATATGAAAAGAACTCTCAGTAACACGAACTACATATTTAATCTTTAAACGCTCAGTGATTTAGCGGACGCTGACAAATATTATTTAAATTAATGTTGCGTAATGGGTATAAGCTTTAATACTGTTATATGTTCATTTGTCATGATACATTAGACGTTATATAATGTAGAAAAGAAATTAATCAAGCAGCCCTGTTTTAATACCGTCACTTCTATTTGTGCAGACAAGGCAGGAACATGAATATACCTGCTTCTATCAAGTGCGCCAATCTGCCACAAAATAGACACACATACTTGGCTTGAAAAGGCAGAAGTGCATAGAAATTATGCAGCACACATTTCCGGTCAAGTTCAATGTATGAGAGACTGCTAGAGGTGAGAGACGCATATCTAAATTTGCTTTCCATATATATGCAATGCGGTTTGATCCTCGATAGTCAGTTTGCCGTCGTACACTCATGATGATCAACTAAGGTCGAAACGCGACAGTGCGTTGCGACTGGCGGTAGTTTTGTTATGTGGTTCGACGACTGGTTAAATACAGTGTGATTGGTGTTTACTTTAAGCTCACAAACTTGATTTAAAGAATTGTTATCACCACCCGTGCAATCAATTATTGTTTAATTGTATTATCTATATATATAAATATATATATATATATATATACATATATTAGTAGCGAAAACTACAAAAGCTTATATTCGTGACTACGTAAATTGTGCAATACGACATTTCCAGTCACGTGCAATTTATGCATGGCTGCTAGATGTCAGAGCCGCTTTCCTAATTTTGCTTTCCATATATATGGAATGCGATTTGATCCTAGCTAGTCAGTTTTACGTTGTAATTTGATAATGATCATGGAAGGTTAAAGCGCGTCAGTGCGTTGTGACTAGCGATAGTTTTGTTAAGTTTTTCGATGACTGGTTAAATACTATGGGATTGCTGTTTACTTCAAGCTCCAAACTTGATTTAATGAATTGTTACCACCACCCGCGCAATGAATTATTGTTTAATTGTATTGTTTAATAAAAACTTGAAAAATGTTATATCAGTTTCTGTTTGTTCAATTGGAATGGATAGGAGAAAACTAAAGTGCCGTCTAAACACCTTAGCGAAGGACTAGTGCTAATGAATAAAACGCATGACTAGTTTCTTGACCTATTTGAAGAAGAGGAATTAATTTCGATATAACTGATTGATTAACGGCAAACTGACATTACTGTTGCTTAACTAAGAACGCATGAATTGACTTTAAAGCATCACTAGAAATAGTGTCCATTTCAATATTACAAAATTAAAAGTAAGTGTCTACAAAATGGCCAGCTCGCGCATATACCAGGGAACAATGTCAATGAATACAACTTAACAACGCAAATTGGCGTGTGAACTAAAAGCAATTATACAAAATGTAAAAATTTACATATTAGAAATGTGCCTTTTCGATACCTTTGACTTTGTAAATAACGTAAAATCATATAATGTCAAGAATAAAAAAATGGTTTTTTTGAATATCAAACATATAATTAAAAGCTTTGTCTTCCGGAGTATCTAATAATGTTAACCAAAATATGTGCCAAAATTGTTCAATTAAACATTTTACGCTTCTCGTTGCATTGACGATGGGCATTAAGTTAAGAAGTCTACTAGCTGATGTCTGCATGTTCTTCCTGGACACATTAAAGCTAAAATCACAGTTTAAAATTGTTTTCTCGCGTGAGGTATTTGGATAAATCCTTCATTACCACTAATGAAGATGCGGAAACAGATGGTATACGTAAATATTTTTACAAATTTAGACATCGCTTTCTCTCTACTCGCGAGTACGTAAACCTTCGCTCATCGCAATGCCTTTACTTGAATGGTCGTTTTTGAGACGAGGTAAAGACATTCTCAGATTGAAAATATATTGGAATCAGACGAAGACTGGACAATATATGGATAACAAGCCCGCTGTTCTAATATTTAAAATTACCAATGCGATATTTGTCCGTAAATCTTTTATAGGAGACAGAGAATTAAAAATACTAATGAATATGGATTGTCAAATGTTGAAGATTATCTTCATAAAATTGAACAGTCCCACATTGCATATTTACACAAATTCCATAATTGCTCATTGAGATTTTTAGGCCGGACTAGCAGAATAACTAAGAAGTGATTTCAAGTGCTCTTCAGACTAAACAAAGATGGCATGGTCGTGAACATTGCCGTATTTGTTGAACATTTTTAAAATAAAAATCACACTCTAAATCAGGTGTTCTACTGAGCAAAACAGAAGAACAATTATGCACAACGGGGGCTATTGTATGCAGCATCCTTAATTCTCATCTAACTATAAAATGGAAACGCAAATAAACTACAGAATTCGCTCTTTACATGCTCGCGATTTTGCATCAGCATAACTCTCTTGATTTACATAAAAATTGACTATAAACTAAAGCAGATATTAACGTTCTATTGAGTTCTGTCGAAACACATTTGGTCTATTTGAACTGTGTTTCATATTTAAATAAATTCAGAAAAACCGTTTCCATATACAAAAATATAAATAGTATTTATCAGATATACGAAGCGTTTATTTTTTTATTTTATCCATAAGTATCTACAAATATATATATATATATTGAAAGGCAAAAAAATTTAATGGTTTTGGAATGAAAATTTATTGATTTCTTTCTATTTGCTAAAAGAAAACGAAATTTTATCAGATACAGAAACTTTTTCATTTTTATATTACTGCAAAATTTCTAAAAATAAACATCACTTTATATTAAAATTGACAGACCAAACAAAATAGAACAATGTACCCTCGGAGAGAGTGTGAAATTATAAATCAACCTATCAATTGCGTGCATCACCTCAAATTCAAGCTCAATGCCTGGACATGCTTCTTCTGCTTGCATAATTCCAGCTGCAATTTATTTATCCATACGAAGGTTAATGGAGAAAACAAATTGCAGCCTTGTTGATGCCAGAAGAAGAAGCATGTTAAGGCATTGAGCTTGAATTGGTGTTGATGAACGCAATTGATAGGTCGGCTCCTTATTTCACATTTTTCTATTTTGTTTGGCCTTTCAATTTATGTGCAAAGAGATTTTCATTTGTAGATGCCTGATAAGATTATGATAAAGAAACGTTTCTTTGGTCTGATAAAAGTTGGTTTTACTTTTTACAAATAGAAAAAAATTAAACTAGTAGAGAGTGGTCAATCTAGGTTTCAACAAACCATTGTTTGCATCATCGCTTACTCACGCTTGAATCCCGAAAGTGCTTTTCTACTTGCATAAATCAGGTTACATTTTTTATCCATAAGACTTCGTATGTGGATAACTAATTTCTGTAATTGTATATGGTTATTATCTTAAATGCCACAATTAGAGAACATACGTGCGAGAATATAATCACATTTTGTGCAAATGCAAAAACTTATTCATTTTTAAATGTGAAATAGGCGTAAAAGTGGCAACGTTCTTCCATTGGAGTAATTAACCGACCTACGCTTTTCGATCGGCAACTTTTACATGTATAGAGATAAATAATGTTCAAGAGCGAGGTTAACTTCAGATTTTCTTTATTTTAAGGTAAAGGAAAGTGTGCTACATTAAATAACACTCGTAATTTAGCTGCATAAATGTACGTGTTTATTCCGTTTCAATTTTTTTGTGCAATTGTACAAAGTATTGTTTTGGTTGCATGTGACGTCTTTGTTTATATATGTTCCAGTTGCCGAAATAATTAATATTATATTTTGCATTAACGGATGTAAATCTAATAACAAATTAGTTCAAATATGATCAGATGAATAAACTTAATAAAAAATGAACGGAACAAATAATCTCATGCACATTCCTTTCGTGCTTACTGGCGACTCATCATTATAAAATTTTTTAATATATTTCCAATATTAATTATTAACTTTTCGAGATTGTTGTTCAAGAATTGCTAGATTCCGTTATTCAAAGAGCAATGAATATATTAAAGCAACAAATTATCCAATCTTTCGCCAGCAATTAAAGAGAAACAACCGTCCTTATGGACCTGAGTTATTCTTTTGCAATATAGATGGGCAAGTTGTCGATCAATTTTCGTAGGCCGATCGATCAGACTTTCAGTTACTCGAAGGAAAATACAGAGCATCTTAACCCCCATTTTCAAATCAATTGGTGAATTCAACTCTGACAATTGTGTGCTATATCAATGTAATGACGAAGGTACTGCGTGTTTAATATACCTGCTATATAGTAAATGTATACATCATTACATTATTCGTTTCTAAAATGGAATCATATATGTATAAATATGTGCTATTTAATTTTTATACAATTTTTAATAGAAAAATTCTTCCGCATTGACTGAGCAAAATTTTAACAAAATCACGCTAAAATCGGAATAACTTCTACGTCTATTTAAAAGCAAAAAATTAAATGGCGATGTTTAATGGGAATACTGAAAATTGCAGCGTCTTTCTTACAGCCCTTAATTGAACAAAATGATTTAGCCGATTCATTTAACGTTGACAAGAGTCCTGTTAACGACTGCGCGCCATTTCATGCGTTTTTTGCTATTGGTTTGTAATTAACTAGTTTTAACATATACTCATTTAATTTTCAATTATTCTTCAAAATTTTATTTTATTGATCAGACAGATAGAGATTTGGTGAAAAATGGCATTATTAATTAACGTTGTACAATTTAATTATTATCTTAAATTGTTGCATCAATATAAAAATAAATTCCTAAATTTGCGTTTTAATTGTCCTGCATGAAACACATGCTACACCATTAAGAATTGTTTAAACAAATATGAAGTATGTACCGTTATATAAATCTTCTTATTTTTTAACTTCAATATGCTGCTTTTGTACAATCTGGAATATTAAGCTTTTGAAATAAACTATTTCAAATCTATTAGTTATTTCGTGAACTTATAATTTCAACGAAAGTTAACTGATCTATACGTAACGCACGTTATCCAATTTCCATATGGTAGTAGATATTTATGATGAGTCGAAAAGAGGTACAAAAAATAAATTAATTTGTTCCTAGGTGCGCAATTCCAAACAAAAGCTGGTAGCAGAAATTGTGAAATAAGTCAGTATTATAAAAAGCCTGTTGAAATAACTATTCATTCACAAATCAAAACTGCGGACTTCAAATGAACAGAAGCACTAATGTTATGGAAAAATCCAAAATAAAGCAAGACCGCGACTATTAACACTGACGGAAACATTTCAATTATATATATATATTCGTATTCATACATATAAATATACATGTATATATATTGAGCAACAGAATTCAACATCATTTACCGAAGAAATTGATTCAATATTTGCTTGGCACCGTCAAGAAAATCAGCTATTTCCGATCATATATTTGAAACGGGGAACCCAGGCAATTCGGCCAATTTTTCACAAAACAAAACCAAAAACATTATAATATACATATAATGCTAATTGCAAAAGACAACAAGCGCTCATTCTAAGCATTCAACATGATATTTGAATCGACTGGCCAAAAATCACGGAACTCAACAACAATTTACAAGCGCCTACGCAAGTTTCAAACACTCAGTGGACAACACTTAATAACCATTCGTTCGGATTCGCTAAAAAATTAAGGATCAAAACATCTGCACATATGGTACCACAAATCATTGGTAATAGCGAAAGAAATTTCAAACCAATGTGAGCATTCAACACTGCAATCCGCACTATACGCTCTGTTACCAAAGGGATAGAAAAAAATTGAGGAACAATGCGAAACGAAGGGCGACACTAGGGGAAATACATTTATGCACGTAATAGCCAAAAACATGAACAGTTGGTTAACTCACAATCCATCAATACCAGAGTCACCAGATCTCAT
>JAQBSW010012229.1:0-17437 GCA_029291075.1 Eudiplozoon nipponicum | reverse complement strand
ATGATACTTTTGCTCACATGTATAAGCAACAGTTCAAAACTACCTCATTTTACCTCACTAATTGTTTGGGATTTTGGAGCTATCATTGAAATAAAATGGATTATCTGTATGAAATAAAGCTATTTTAACTATTTTAGAAAATAAACTATATTTAAAAAAAATTAATTACTTATGTTACAGAAAGTAGCCATGTCTGCTCGTGTTAATGGTAAGCTAACGATTAAAGGCAAAATTATCTAAAGTTAAAATCTTCAAATTTTATTGGTAATCAAATCTTGACAGTAGAGGATGCATCCTAATAAATTTAAATTAAATCGGTAAGGCCTCAGCTTGCCAAAATTTCACATATGCCTGCTCAAATGCATACACACCTACAAATACAACTAATATTATCATGAAGATATTTTTGGTGAGTGTGGAAGAGCACTTTTATTGAAAAATAAAGTCTACTAACAAGTAACGAAATTCCGAATTAAAAAATATAACCGAATATAGTTTATGATGTTCATATTATTATAATAGTTATTTGATTAATTAGTTTATGCTGGCTTCGATTCTCATTAATATTCGCATAAAGGTTAACATTCGAAAGGCTATTTATTTAAAGCGCCTGGAAATCGATTTAATTCCAAATAAGTTCGACAAATTTGTCTCATTATAATTTTTAAATAAAGCTATTATTTAGTATATTCTGTACAAATTTTAGAAAACTAACGTGTAATTAATTTGAAATTGTCTTCTTCTAATAAATAATATTAATGTAAGAAAAATGACTTCATTTATAGCTTTAATATGAAAATGCAGCTACAAAAAATGAAATATTTTTCAATTTAGATCATTGAACAGTAATCAGACAAATAGTTTAAAAAATAAATATGACGATTTTAAATGTTTTAATTATTGATTTATTAAGGAAAAAAAGAAATAACGCCGTAGATACATTAAAACTTCGGGAACATCATATGTAGAATTTTATGAATTAAAATGTTTTAAGTTTAATCTAGCTTATATATTCTTTCTTACGCATAAGGTGATTTAACCAAAATAAATATTCTCTTTCTTTTATTAAATTGGCGCGGTTGATAATTTCATTAAATTTTATGTTAAGGCGAAGCAAAACCACTGCTTACTTTGAGCGTAGTAAGCAAGTGACGAGAATTTTTGAACTATCTGATATCAAATTAAATTTAATTAAATATACCAATGATGACAATTTCATTGTATCTTTCAATTGTCCCACATTTCTCACCAAAATATACGGTTGGTATAAGGCGTAATTCTGGTTCCTACTGATAATTCGCCAGCATACACGAAGCAAATGTGCACATGAGATTATACTTTACGTTCATACTTACATTTGTTTATAATTCTGGTCATATTTGAACTAATTTCATTCTAGTTGCGCAGCGCCCAATACAAAATTGGAAATATATTACGTCTCCTCAACAAACAATATCTAATTGAAATGTAGATATTACATAGCAATGCGAAATTTTAATTAAAACGAGTTCCTATGACAACTTTAAAATCTTTACTTCTTTGGATCCCCATAATGACAGAAATTGCTGGTTTTGATATAGCAAATTTATAAAAGCAATAAAGGAGTACCTTTCTATTTTAATGTATAATATGTAATACAGAAACTAATATCAGATATGTAAACTAAAATAAACACAAACACGCACACAATATGTGTTCAGTTCAAGTACATAAAATTATTGATTTGATGACATGGCGATAAATGATTCTGTTTCCACTTCTATTTTCAATATATTACTCATCGTAACAAACTGGGCGAATTGGAAATATCATATTCATTATTAAGCATTAAATCGTCACATACACATGACCTATTTTCATATCCACCATTATTTTCTATTAGATGTTTCGAGTGACAATGTGAGTGACTTTTAAAAATTAGACAGAACAAGGAGCACAAATTCGTCCTATGCTCATGAACTATTCACATAAATAAGGCAGAATTTGTGTACTTCTATGTCGCGAGTTCAGCATTATAAGCAACTTTCTAATACGTACACAGCACAATTCAATAAAAAAATCGATAATTGAACAAATGATGGTCAATGTAAATTTACATTTCATGCCTCCATAACCACATGTAATAGAAAACGCAAAAAAATTGTTGATCATATCTGTTGTAAAACAAATTTGCAGGAACTAATTGTGACGTTTTATTTTATTAATTCTTTATTTATTTTATTGTGATTGTCTATGATATACCAGGTAATATTCGCCTCCATTATCTTAGCTATTAGGCATATGATAATTAACTTTGTCAATTGAAGATGTGCGGTTGTTTTCCCAATTACACATTCTGTGATCGTAATGTCAATATCGTGCGCACATTTTTTGCTTTCGCCCCAGCTTTTTGCAAGCATTAATTGCCATCGGAAAATTCGGAACCTTGCGTTTCTAACAACGAAAGCCATTTATACTAATCGATATTGTAAATCAACGATTTCTGGGCTTTTGAACGGTGGAATACACAAATTTTGTCAACAGAGGGCGTTTATATTTCTATTTGAATGCTATTTCTAGTTATTGTCATCATTCATAATCAAGCAATTTGGACACAAACCAACATTTACGGATTTACATGCCAAAATACTTTTTCACTGTAGCAGATTTGACCATAGAAGCGAAATCGTCTATTTAAATTTTATTTCTTTTTAGAAATTACAATAAACTTGACAAATACATTTATAATTGCAATGATATTTTCTTAGCATTGTTATTATTATTTTATTTTGAATTTTATTATTATTATTATAAATATTTTTGACGTCATTTTTATATACTTAGTTTTTAAATGCGACTTTTTAAAAACTAAATGGTGGTAATATCATTCGTCTAAGGCTTTTGTTGTTTGAGCATTAAAACTTTTTCGCGTACAGAAACCGATTCTTAGTTTAGTAATTTATAAGTCTGTTTTTCTGGAAATCATTAACGGAAATTATATTAAATTAATAATTTACTCATAAATAAACGAAATATTGAAAACGAGCATCTTATACTTTAGTTACCTACTGTTCTACCACTATTGTATAATAAATTCAGCTGAAACACTGTGGATTTACATTTTAAAATGAAGAAATCGGATAAAAACAAAAGAAATTTTTTTTGTGATATTTATTTGTGATAAAATGACCAACTTGAATTATACACGTACTCTTTTTTACAAAGATTTCATTCTCTTTGCAGGCAATCTCCTTTTCGTCGTTTATTTTTGCAATTTAATATAATAGGAGCACATGTATATGAGTAAGACGAGAAAATATTAAAATAATAAGTATTGTAGAATTTAGAAGTTAACCAGCGAATTAATTCATTAATGGTTTATAAATAAAGTTTATAGAGCACATTTAAAAGAAGCTAATCTATGTACGTCATACCCAATAAAATGTAGGTTTTTAAAACGAAGGATATAAGATTTAATTAAATGAATAACTTGTAGAACTCTGAACAGCAGCAAAGGTAACGTACCTGTAGAGGTACATATTTGAAAAAGCACAAATACATACACACTATTCACCAGTTTTTATATTTTATTTAATCACAAAATTCCGCTTTTAATTAGCTGCGGAGAATGAATGACGCAAGTGAATTATTCTTAATTGCGTATCTCCATTTTATTCATTTAATGTAAAAAGCACTTTCAAACTGCATAATTTTGTGTAACATCGGCACATGTGGAGAAACAAAATATTTGTCAAAATGGCAATAAATTTGACATTACCATAATAAAATCAACGGAATACCAAATCTAGGCAAGTAAATTAAAAAGATGTGAATGTATGATGGGACCAAATCCTCAATATGCAAACGAACAATTGGATGAAAAATAGTTATTATTATTAATTAAATAACTGTATACAACAAATAGGATGTTGTTAATCTGATAAATTATTTGTTCAAATTCTGATCAATAATATGAAATTTTAACGAAAAATAGTTTAAAGTATTGTAAAAACCATATCCTTCCATAAATCCACTTAAATAACAGTCTAAACTGTTGCAACAATGATACGTTACAGATTTATCAATTTTTGGATTTGACACTTTACTAAATTTAATTCGAGTTTTGAGAAATTTGTGAAGGTCTTGGCAATTTTTTTGTGGAAATGTTATATAACTGTTCTTTAAATCAAGTTTGCGAACTTGCAGTAAACACCGATCCAATTGTATTTAACCAGTCATCGAACAATATAACAAAACTACCGCCAGCCGCAACGCACTAAAGCTTTAGATCTTCCATGATCAAAATCAGAATACGACAGTTAACTGACTACCCAGGATCAAACCGCACTGAATATATATGGAAATCAAAGTTACATATGCGGTTCTCACCTATATTAGTCTTGCATACATTGTACGGCTGCATTATTTCTATGAAGTCACGAACATTAGCTGTTTCAAGCTTTTGCCACACACGTATAAATACATAATACAGTTAAACCATAATTGATTTCGCGGGTGGTGGTTAACACCGATCCCATTGTATTTAACCAGTCGTCGAACAACATAACAAAACTACTACCAGCCGCAACGGGCTGACGTATTTCGACCTTCCATGACCATATCTATCTATCTGACTTTGGTTTCCATATATAATCAATGAGGATTGATGCTCAATATTTAGTTTGCCGTCATACTCTAATGATTATCATGCAAGGTCGAAATGCGTCAGTGCGTTGCGCCTGGCGGTAGTTTTGTTATGTTGTTCGACGACTGGTTAAACAAAATGGGATTGGTGTTTACTTCAAGCTCGCAAACTTGATTAAAAGAAGTTTTACCCCCACCAGCGCAATCAACTAATGTTTAATTTTATTGTCTATATATGTTTATGTGGCGAAAGCTAGAAACAGTTAATGTTCCTGACCGCATAGAAATTTGGCAGCCGACATTTCCAGTAAATACAATTACACAATAATTGATTGCGCGGATGGTGGTAAAAATTATTCAAATCAAGTTTGCGAGCTTGAAGTAACCACCAATCCCATTGTATTTAACCAGTCGTCGAACAACTTAACAAAATGATGATCAAGGAAGGTCGAAACGCGTCAGTGCGTTGCGACTGGCGGTAGTTTTGTTATGTTGTTCGACGACTGGTGAAATACAATGGGATTGGTGTTTACTTCAAGCTCGCAAACTTGATTTAAATAATTTTTACCACCATCCGCGCAATCAATTATTGTGTAATTGTATTGTCTATATATATGTGTGTGGCGAAAGCTACAAACAGCTAATGTTCGTGACTGCATAGAAATTGTGCAGCCGACATTTCCAGTCGAGTTCAATGTATGCAAGACTGCTAGAGGTGAGAGCCGCATATCTAAATTTGATTTCCATGTATATTCAATGCGGTTTGATCCTCGATAGTCAGTTTGCCGTCGTACTCTGATGATGATCAAGGAAGGTCGAAACGCGTCAGTGCGTTGCGGCTGGCGGTAGTTTTGTTATGTTGTTCGACGACTGGTTAAATACAATGGGATTGGTGTTTACTTCAAGCTCGCAAACTTGATTTAAATAATTGTTACCACCACCCGCGGAATCAATTATTGTTTAATTGTATTGCCTATATATGTATATGTGGCGAAAGCTGCAAACAGTTAATGTTCGTGACTGCATAGAAATTGTGCAGCCGACATTTCCAGTCAAGTTCAATGTATGCAAGACTGCTAGAGGTGAGAGCCGCATATCTAAATTTGATTTCCATATATATTCAATGCGGTTTGATCCTCGATAGTCAGTTTGCCGTCGTACTCTGATGTTGATCAAGGAAGGTCGAAACGCGTCAGTGCGTTGCGACTGGCGGTAGTTTTGTTATGTTGTTCGACGACTGGTTAAATACAATGGGATTGGTGTTTACTTCAAGCTCGCAAACTTGATTTAAATAATTTTTACCACCATCCGCGCAATCAATTATTGTGTAATTGTATTGTCTATATATGTGTGTGGCGAAGCTACAAACAGCTAATGTTCGTGACTGCATAGAAATTGTGCAGCCGACATTTCCAGTCAAGTTTAATGTATGCAAGACTGCTAGAGGTGAAAGCCGCATATCTAAATTTGATTTCCATGTATATTCAATGCGGTTTGATCCTCGCTAGTCAGTTTGCCGTCGTACTCTGATGATGATCAAGGAAGGTCGAAACGCGTCAGTGCGTTGCGACTGGCGTTAGTTTTGTTATGTTGTTCGACGACTGGTCGAATACAATGGGATTGGTGTTTAATTCAAGCTCGCAAACTTGATTTAAATAATTTCCAGTAAAGTTCAACGTTACCACCACCCGAAAAATAAATTATTTTATAATTGTATAGTTTTAGAACTTTATTTGAAAACTATAATATTGCTGCTGATATCAGTGATATTGAACCAGAAATATAAACTTTACTGCTTCAGAACTTTTAAACGATATTCAGGGAATTTCACAATAATACCAGAAGTGGGCAACTGAAAGATTTTTTTAAGTTATGCAAGTAAATACAATGTTCATTTGACTTGCACTATCTAAACAAAATAAAGAATTGAAATTAGCCTTTTAATTAGAATTAGAATGGACAGTTCTATTTCTAACTGTAGTTGAAAATAAATTGTAATAAGATTTAAAAATACATTTTTATATAATATTTAATTTGGAATTAGATTTTATATGGAATTTAAATTAGATAGAGCAATCTAATTTAAATAATATTTAGTTTTAAAATTAAAATTTAAAATATAATTCGCATTTTACATTTATTAGCAATCAAATTAGTTTAAGATAAGGAATCGAATTTATATTTAAATTATCTATCAATTACAAATGGTATTAAAATATAATTTTAATTTATAAATTGAGTTAGAATTTCATTTAGAAATTTTATTAATATTAGAATTGGAAGTTTTAAACTCTGAGTTCAATTCATTTGTATAATTGTAATTGGAATAAGAATTAAAATATATTTTTAGTACTGGAATTTAAATTAAATTAAAAATTAGAATTAGAAAGTGAATTTTATTATCAGGATTAGAATTAGTAATTTAATTATAATTAGAATTAAAAAATTAAGTAAAATCACAAATTAGGTGAAATTAGAATCAGAATCTGAAATCTAACTGGAATTGGAAATGTAATTAGATTGTAATTTATAATTTAAATTTTAAATATAATAGCGATTAAGTGTAGAGAGAGGCTTATTAATTTACAGATACTTCGTATTGTCAATTTTGTTAATATCACTGCCAAATGCACAACGAGAGCAGGTAAGTACAAATATCGTTAAAAATTTTACACTATTTCAAAAGAGCAATATTTTATAAATTTAATATCTTCTTTTGGAAACATATTACTGATTTTTATATTCTTGAAAAAAATTTACTCTGAATGTTCGCAACATGCAAGTTTTGATAGCTAATGGCCCAAATCTAGTTTCCGTTCCGTTCTCCTTTTTAATGGGGCATATATATGCACGTGATTACTGGTTTAATTTAAATATTTTTTATGGAATACTAAGTCATCTGTGTCATAAAGGTAGTAAAAATACAAAGTGTGATCTGTCGGCATATGTGGAACCTAATACCACAAAATTTTTATTTTTAACATTTATTTGTTGTAGCTTCTACAATATTTAAATTGTGTATTAGGTGTTGCTCAGCTAGTAACGAATTAGTTTATATATACTTATATATATATATACATATATATATATATATATATATATATATATATATATATATATATATATATATATATAAAGAGACAAACAAGGAGCAGCTTAAACGGAAAGTATAATCTCGTGCGCATTTGTTTCGTGCTTACTGATGTATCATCAGAAAAAGCCGGTATTAAGTTCTTTACTCAATATATATTTGGGTGCGGAATGTGGGAAAATAGGTCGGTAAAATCTCCTATAGGAATGTGTAATCCTGCAGTAATAAAACTAACTTCATCTGAAGTATTCGACAATGCCACTGCAAAGCCAATTCCCTACATATAATAAATACATAAAGTTTGTAAAGAGTACCAAATCTATGTTTATTATTTCATTACTCGATGCCAACATTATAGTTGCCGAAAAGGTGCATGGTACTAAAATTATGGTTACCGAAATGGTACATGCTACCAACAAAACTAATTTCAATGCCTGCTAATGCTCACCAATTTAGGAATTACAATTAATTCTGAACAATTATACCTCCTGAAAATCAATACAACCTGGCCTTGATAGATAGCATTTATCACATTTCGTGGTAATCATTACATCATTTAATTAATTATTTAACAGTTGCATACCGTTATTGGCGGAGGACTCATATATGTGCAATTGTGTATTACGTGATGTGCACCTACAAACTAATTAATTAATATATGACCAGAAGGGTAAACCAGAGTGAATTAATAGAAATTACAATTTCGAGCACAATCATTTCGTGTTTTCTGGCGACTATTCAGTAGGAACACGTATTACACCCTTGAACCACTATATATTTGGCTGAGGATTGTGGAAAATAGGACATACAAAGTAGACAAGGTGACCTTAATAAATTAACAGTTAGGAGGTAGCTAGTTAGAAGGTTGCGTCCTAAAATCTCTCAAATAGTTTATACCTGAAGGAAGGCAACCCAAAATACATAAACTGGTATAAGACTTTAAATGACGTTTAGTATAAAAAAAATTTGGCGCAATGGATATTCGTAAGCTTTTGTAGTATATATATGGCCTATTTCGAGCCCTCTTCGCGCTAAACTATTGACAATTCTCGTCAAGTTTTCAATGCAAACGCAACCGGTTTACCACAATGACTGATTTTTTTTATCTGAAGCAATGTTTACTTCACATTTAAAAAATGTATAGTCCAAATCTTGGCACTAGAACTCAATTACGCATGACTTCCGTTGAATAACAACATCTAGAAGTTGGATAATTAGAATTTTAGGACTTAAGATATTCCAAATAGTTTCAGTCAACATGTGTAACGACACAAATTAGTTGCCGACATATTGCGTAAATTAAATTAAATTTTATTTACGTTGCACCAATGAGAAAAAAGCGAAACTTGCCGTTAACCAATAGTGTGCAAGTAGACTATGACATGGCTATTTAAGCACGGCAAATTTACCATGCAGTTCAGTTGTCGCATTTGCCTTCTGCTTTGCTTTACGTGTGCGTGCTATCGGCTGTCATTACATACGCTGGTTATTGGATTGTCTTCACCAACTTTTGGCAACATCGTGTTGGTGTACAACCAGCGAGACGAGCCAGTTAATGCAGAACTTCAAGGAAGTTTCTACATCGAGATTACAACGCAACAACAGAATGAACCACAGCCAGAGTCAACTCAAGGCTCTCGGACATCTTCACTCTGAAGGATATTTCTCGGCATTTGCCGGAGAACGATCGACCGGCCCTGTTAAGGGCCCCCTCTCAGAACAATAACTGTATATCCATAGCACCTTAACCAAGTTTGTAACTTCGTACGGCATTTACTTGAAGTTGGGGTGTTTACATTATTAAACAAAACTAATAAAACCCTATAAATAACAAATAAATTTGCAGTTCAAGAAATCCCAATTAAAACTGCTTGAAACTAACAGATGCTGATTCTAAAATCACAGTTAGGAGAAATAATGTGTAAAACCAGAATAAGCATATGTGACCTTAAGGAAAACAATATTTGTTGAAATTGAGCTTCGTTGGGTTGTCACGTCTCTCATTAGCGAGCGTTGTACGAGATTTACGGATATCTAAGCCTTGCTATTGGACAAGAGCTACCTTTCCATCGGAGCCCACTCAACTTTTGTATGTTGCAACCATTGAATTGACGTTTATCAAGCTCGGCATATTTATTATGCGAAATGTACCACTTTGCGTGGATCTTGAACACTTTCAAGCGATTCATCTCCCCGTCGCACGGAATTCGTCTGTTGATCCCTGTCTGAATTTTGCGACCTTGTGTTTCGTACCGCACTTATCTCGTCGTAGGTTATCAAGTTCAGTCTCAAATATCGAAAGTATTTAAGAGATTCTTCGGATTTCCTGCACTTGACTTGGATCATCTGTTATGGTACATACTTTTGATACATGTTGTCATTACACTTTATTTAATCTTTTGTGTCTCTTTGACAACTTGTATTCTAATGTATCACATACATCAAATATGATTCTTAATGTGCTTGCAATTTTGCTATAAATTTACAACTAACAATTTTTTGAATGTTATCAAGCCCAAAAGCTTTGCATACAATCTTTTATGAAATTCAGATGGAAATTGGTTTCTTTTCTTTTCTTACCGTAATATGTCAGTCATTTACTCTGTTCTTTCGGGCTGATGTCTCTTTGGATCTCGTCCAATAAGTGCTAAAACAAATTAGATGATTCCTAGTCAATGATGTATCTTCAGAATCCGAAAAAATGCACTTAAGTTTCTCTGGTAATGACCTACATGTCTAGATAAGAATTTCAATTGGTCCAGTAATCCTTCTGAATTTTCGCCCTCAACTACGATAATATGGTTTCCTGCTCAACAATTAGTGAGAATTATAATGTTATCAATATTGTTGAGACTGGCGTCGTTGCCACCTTTTGTATAATCTATTAACTAAAAACTTAAAGAGAGCCCATTTGACGTCTGATAGGCATTCGCAATACTAGTAGAATGATCGTTTCTTGGAAAAAATAATTTCATCTTTTCTTTCAGCATATTTAATTTAGCTAATTTTCCTAAGTCCATCGGTCAAATGCTCTGCATTCTCTCACATAATGTTGTTTACCTTTTTAACTATTTGTTAAAACAAAGTGTGAATTATCATCGACTTGTAGGTTGCCGTAGTTTATCTTAACGAAAGAAAAGACCATAAAGGCAGAGTACCCAGTCAGTATGCCAGTTGAAAACTTTGACCTCCCTTCCGATTAAACGGTTGAAAATAATTATTCGTGGGCGAGACTAGTGCATGTGACTACGTTAGTAAATTGGTTAATATTACTCGTCTGGAATGCCTTCCGCGAAGGTTCATTACCAGGAAAATAGGTTAAAATAATAATTCGTAGACAATTCAAAACTTTATTGACAACGTATATAACGTAAAGATAAAAAATATTGAAAAACAGATATAATTGCATTAATACATAGCAAAAGCGCGGAAATTCAAAAATTACTTTTTAAGTAAAAAAGACTAACTGTAAAAGTAATTAAGTGATCAACGATTGCGTGGATGGTGGTGGTAGTAGCAATTCTTTAAACCCAGTTTGCGGAATTGAGGTTAACACCAATCCAATTGTATTTCACCAATCATCGAACAATATTGCAAGAAATACCGTAACTCCTAAAAATCAAACAGAGAAAGTGTAAGAAAAAGAATACAGTATTTTTTAAAAACAACTTTGTTTAAGAAACCAGCGGTAACTACAAATGGCTAAAAATGAAAATTGATTAATGTTTATATTGTAACACGCGGCTCCGCGTTACAACCCAAAGATGTTCAATTTTGACAAATACAGTGCTCTTTAAGGTCAAATAGCCTAACTCTGTTTTTACACAATATTTCTCTTAACTGTGATTTTAGCAACAATCTCTGTTAGTTTCAAGCAGTTTTAATTGCAATTTCTTTAACGGCAAATTTAATTATAATAAATAGGGCGCAATACGCAGGGAACATGCGGTGGATTATAGTGCCCTTGTGGATTTATGGTCCTTCTTTGCATTATTCTCAGTTTACACCGTTAATTGCCGTTCTTATATGATTCTACGCATCAGGACATCAGAGTTCAATGGATTATTATAATTAAATCACTTAAAACCTATCAAAAAGTGGATTAATTATTTGTGATGTTTTTTCAAGGCTGTTTTTACATGATTTTTATCCACCAATTATCAGTAAAAATATTTACCAGTGAGTTTAAACTAAATTACTAATCAATCTGGATTTATATCATCATATATTTTCAAATATTTACATGTATTCATCACGTTTCAGACGTTTGTGTTCCTGATAATTACTTGTGTATAAGACATTTTGTAGGGGTATTTTGTGGGGGTGACTACCTTGTTCGTGATTCTATACCCGTCCTACATATCAATGGTGGCTATTATTACTACCCGTGCACCTAATCAGTCTCTGATCCTTTTCGGATGGTTGATATGAGAAAGCCGAAACTTGGTTTCATACATATATTAGATATAATGTTGCAAATAGAAATATAATTCACAGTTAGTCCAAATTGAATATATGTTGGCCAGCTGCAAAAACAGATTTTTATGCAAAAATAGGTCTTAAACACCATTCACAGTTAAACTAAATTGTCCGTCTTCTAGACGACAAAAATTAAAATGATTTATGTTTACAAAGAGAAATGTTTTATGCACAATCAGTTATTCGCTTATAAATGTCTGAATTGAACTGTATTTATACCATCGATTTAAAACATATGATGACATGGAAAAAGTCATCGTTAAAAGTTATCATTAAAAATGAAGGGGTAAGCCCCATAAAGACTTCAATGACAAAAAACTCGATTGAAAATACATGATGACATGAATGGAATCAAGGTTAAAAGTTATCACTAAAAAGGAATATGTAAATCGTTTAAAGACTTCAATGATAAAAACTCGATTGAAAATACATGATGATATGAATAGAATCAATATTACAGGTTATCACTAAAGATGAAAATGTAAATCGTTTAAATTTTGCAATGACAAAACTCACAAATGTTTAGTTCACTACTTGTTAGGGTTTTAATTCATGTCAATAAATTAGTCCATTATTCTATGTGGACAGTTAGTTCTTCCCATAAATTTCGAATAATCCAACTAAGCAAAATAAATCCGCAGTGACACAATAGTCCACCGCGTGATCCTCGCGGATCGCGCGTGGTTCTGTTTTTTAATAAAAACACTATTAATTACAAATAAAATCGCAGTTCAAGAAATATCGATTAAAACTACTTGAAACTAACAGAGATTGTTCCTAAAATCAAAGTTAAGAGAAATATTGTGTAAGAACAGAGTTAGAATATTTGACCTTAAAGAGCACTGTATTTATAACAAACGAACATCGTTGGATTGTAACACGGAGCCGTGTGTTACAATTTTGTCGCCGTCAAGAGCACGGTCCGTTTTGTTTAACTGTGAATTGATTCATGCTTAGCAACACCACTTACAATAAACATCAGAAATTGAATGAGTTTTCTTACTTCACCCTTCGGAAAATGTCAGGGACTAATCAAGGAACGGGTGGGGATAACCACCACCAAAAGGTGGGAAATCATTACTAAATAGACAGCTACCTTGCAAAAGCTATTACTATAATAACAAGACCTCCTACAATATTGTGAGAGATTATACTTTACTAATTCACTCCCTTCTTTAGGACACGCGAAATACAAATTATTTGCATAATATGATTCTCAATATCTTTATAAAGCCATGTTTCAGCCTGATTTGATTTATCTCATACAGTGATAATTATATAGGGTTTTCATTATGTTGATTCAGATAGTGTCAAATATATTGCTAATTATTTATATGGCACAAATATACATAAAATTAAGTCTTACTGTATAAATTTATATGATGTGATGCCTATTATTTATTGTAAATG
This sequence comes from Eudiplozoon nipponicum, assembly GCA_029291075.1. Taxonomy (NCBI): domain Eukaryota; kingdom Metazoa; phylum Platyhelminthes; class Monogenea; order Mazocraeidea; family Diplozoidae; genus Eudiplozoon; species Eudiplozoon nipponicum. The sequence continues at coordinate 3,834 of JAQBSW010012229.1, read as the reverse complement.
TTCTGATACTGTAAAAAAATTTGATAGATCATGTTTAGTTTGAATAGAAATAAATAAATTTTACCTTTAATCATAAAATTGTCTTTCACGCAAAGCAGATTATGGACTTTACGTCAATTGCGAAGACCCTGAAAAAAAGTCAGAAAATCTTAGGAGTTCTAAACTTTAATGGATAGAAATTAATTTACATATTATTAAACCTATATCTGTTATACTGGCATTTGACGAATCACAAATTATTTAGAAGTAACTTTGCCATTTCTTGGTTGTCGGATGAAGAAGAATTACTTCGACATGACGTAAACTCGTAAGAAAATACCTCTATTCTAACACACCCGGATTTAAAATGATATTTTCTACTCGATACTTATGATTCTGGATATTTTGTTGGAGCTATCTGGGATCACAAAATCAATTGAGTTTATACTCGCGTATTCGCAATAAGAATAAATAAGATAAGACGCATGTGGTCGATGACTCCTCGCAATCTATAACGCGGCACGCCATGTAATTAGAACTATATGTACCATCATATTTTTACTTTCCACAGATCATGCTCCTATAATTAACGTATTTCGCAATGTCTTTTCAAAAGTAAAAATGCGACCTGCTGTATTAAGGTGACTGCTATAGCATTTGAGCAAATGGAGGCTTGCCATTTTCCACATAAAATGCGAAGAAAACTTCATTAAAATCAAGCTTTCAAGATAAGACGTCGGATTAGAATCGCATTTCCTTTCGCTTTCGCCTATCTTGGCAAGAACTAAGATATTTTACGAACCCAAATTTACAAAATGTTCTGTAAAATGATCAATTTGGCGATAGACAAGTTAATAGTTCAGCAGCTCGCAATCTAACTTAGTTCAATTACAGATTCTAGATGTGTTTCGCCTTTGTCTACATGACGGTAACGCAGCCCACAATGCTTGATTTTTCTACAGGTTTGCATGAGAAATTTTATTACTTCATTCACTCCATTTCTCACCGATGTTGTAAGGTGACGGCAAACATATAGTAAATCGTGTTTGAGATCATAAAATTAGACTGAATGTTAAGTAATGATTTTCCAACCATACCACATGCCAGAAGGATAAAATTACTCGGCACAGTTATTCATCGGCGAAAAGTTTCTCAATAATGACGTCAAGCATGGGCATTGTTTACATCAATATAGTTCAGTTTTATCGAGTTTAAGGTCTTAAATACCTTCTAACCATGATTAATCGATTTATTCCACGGTTGGAATGTTAGATAGAATATAAAATGAATCCAAATCTGCTTAAGCATTCTCGTCAATTACTGGCGACTAAGTTGATATATTACATTAAGTACTTCATATATTACTTCCTTGTATAAGCAATTGTATTCGCATATCTGCGTCACAGCACTTCAATGACATAGAATAACGCTTGCCCTGACAAACCCCACGTTTATTACTGTCGCTGTATAGCTTAAAAGATTAAGCTTCTCCTCTTCGACTTCATTAAATTAACATATAAGCCCAGCAGCCAAGACACGCTCTTCACCTAGTTTTCAATCATTCACAGCTGCACAGCTGCAAGAACTTACATGTCCTTAATAACGCTCCATCAGATTTATCTTGACAAACAAAAATTTCATTATCATGAACGATTCAAGGCATATTTCTGTAAAAATAAATGGTTGAACCCCTTTATTGGACCATCTGATTGTGATAATATAAAATTCTGCATACGTGTCAAGAATTTCTTGCCAACTATCTGAGCTGAATTGATTTTTGTTGATTATTATATAATTATTCTGTCACATGTTCTGCGCACCATTTGCCTTCTATTTTACTATAACCGTGAACAGTTTATATGGATTAACATGATTGATACCGCATACTCTCAATTGTATCATGATGATTAATCAACTGTTTAAAATAAAAGGGTTGCAGCGTCTATGAAAAGTTCTTCTCTATTATATCAATTCTGCAAAAATTGTCGAGTAGATATTTTAATATTTACTTTATTTTTAGGTAATACTATTTATGCTCCGTTTGATCACTATATATTTAACTCTCTTTTATTTATTGAAATGTTGCGCAGTGCGAGCATCAAATGTTGGATCTCCACGATTTGAGTTCGTGGGTTGTCATTTTGCACTAATAGGTTCGCAAAGATCCAAATGGTCCAAGTACGTATCGATTTTGTCTTCATATTGGCTTTGTGCGGATTCGTTCCTTTATTCCGAAGGTTTCAATATCGTTCATACTTACCACTGGAAATGAGGTACAATCTATTCTTTATTTACTGAGACAAATTGTTCTTTTTAAACATTTAGTGAGTCGATAGATATTGTATATATATATAAGTATTTTAAACAAGGAATGTTCTGGAAGATAAAAAGAAACAATTCTTTTTAAATAAAATTCTTTACAATCAGCCATGGTGGTTTAAATTTATCAGTTAATGTTATTTTACATTTGGCTGAGGATTTATCTTCCTCCACATACACCACCTTCTCAAAAAAGACGGCTAGTAATAGACGTAATCATGATTCTTCGGCTGACGTGGCACTCTTCCAGAACGAGTTGTGCATAATGGCGCCCCTGAAGTCGTCATCTCGCCCGGTACAATTTTCACTGGTTCTTCCATATCATCTGGTATTGCCAAACAGTTTTCATGCTGTGAACTGGTAGAATAAGATTTTACTATATTAGACAACGCATCTTCTGAGTTCTGCATTTCGTTATGTGCCTGTATGGTGGGATTGCACACATCAGATTCGCCCATAGAACGACGGTCATTCGACGCATCTGTTAATTCAGTGATACTTTCTATCCAGATAAACTGGGAAATGCAACGATCCAACGTAACACAATCCTCAATGTCATTTATTTCTATGATGAAATTCTTGTCAGTCATCCTCTTGACCTTGTATGGTCCTTTATAAAATGGTGGCAGGCAGTTCTTCCTATTTTCATTAGTTATATACACATGCTATGGAAGTTCCTAATTGTGCCCTATATCTGTTGCGCATGGCGAGTAGTACTATAGGAAGATCGTGTATCCAGCTTGTTCCACTAGTACACCTTAATGCAGCTTTCAGTTCACGATGTAGCCTTTCTACCATCCCATTCGCTCGTGGGTTATACGCGCTAGTATGTATTATAGTGGTTCCCATGATGTTGAGGGATCTTACGAAAAGCTCTGACATAAATTGACTACCACGATCACTAGTGACCTTTTCCGGAACACCATAACGCGATATCCAATTATGTAGAAATGCCAACAAGACTTCTTGCGCTGTCATGTCTTTTAAAATCGCCACTTCAAATTGACGACTAAATCTATCTACCATAGTCAGCAAGTATTTATTTCTATTTGCATCAGGCATCACGACAATGTCTATGTGTACGTGTCTGAACCGTCCGATTGGTATTCCAATGTTCTTTATCTCGGTTCTGGTATGTCTCCACACCTTACACGTTTGACACTTGTCACAGGCTCTTACCCATACCCGTATGTCTTTAGACATGTGCGGACGTACGTATCTGTCGTTGATCAATCGAATGGTGGCTTTAATGGATGGATGACCCATGTCATGTCACACTTGGATAATCTTGGCCCGTAACTCCAACGGCACATATGGTCGTCGTTGACTTCTAGACGTTTCGCATAACAATCACTTGCCACTTATGAGCCTACGACCATATCCTGGTCTTTTGGACAAAACTAATGTAAAGGCATCCGATCCTTGCGCTTCCTCGATTTGACTAACTAAATCAGGCGTCGAATTGTCTAAATTCTTCAACGGACCTTGAAATATCAGCTCGACATCAGCTTCATTCGGTCTGCTAAGTGCATCGGC
>JAQBSW010012228.1:0-17439 GCA_029291075.1 Eudiplozoon nipponicum | reverse complement strand
ACACTTTAACGTCACTAGTTCATCTAGTTTTCTGAAAGATTCTTTTGAAATGCGAGCTTTAATAAAATTCATTGTACCCTTTTTATGTGCAAAAACAAAAAGAAATTTTATCAGATATAAGAAAATTTTCTTTCGCATGGTCTTCCCAAGATATAAATGTTAAAAACAAGATTATGGTATCTTTTGATGTTACGTCTTTGTTTACAAATGTTCCAATTGATGAAACCATTGACATTATAGTCAAAGCGGTAGAACACGATATATTACCATCGCCGGTGCCAGGTCAAACTCTACGCAAGCTTATCTTATTATGCACGAAAGACGTACGATTTCGTTTTAATGGAAACATCTACAAACAGACTGATGGTGTCGCAATGGGAAGCCCCTTATCTCCAGTGTTGGCTGAGATTTTTCTAGGGCACCTAGAAAATACATCATTAAAGAGTGACATAAGTAAATGTGCTCAATATATACGGTACGTGGATGATATATTTCTTGTACTTAAAAACAGGTCGCAATCACGAACATTGCTTCAAAGTTTCAACAAAACACATAAGAATATCGGTTTCACGTCAGAGCACGAGAAAGATGACTGTCTGCCTTTCCTTGATGTACTGTTAAAGAAAGAAACTAATGGTAAATTAAACAGAACAATTTACCATAAACCAACATGGTCTGCACAGTATTTGCATTACAGCAGTTTTGTGCCATTTCAATATAAATTATCAACAGTTCGTGGTTGCTTCTCAAGAATTGACAGGTTGGTTAGTCAAGATTCTAAAGAAAATGAATATAATAAGGCAATTAACGATTTAATGTCTAATGGCTATCCCAGACAATTAATTGAATCAATTATTAAAAGGGGAGTTAACCAGAAACAGACGTACTATGGGCCAGAAAAGAAAACCGTCTACCTAAACATCCCATTTAAGGGGGATGCAGTTTCCCGAATGGCACAAAAGAAAGTTGAAGCAGCATTGACACGCACATTTAATGCAGCCAAACTACGAGTGCTATTTAGGGTAACACACTTGCCTTTACCAGCAATCAAAGAGAAACAGCCGTTAATGTCGATATCAAATATGATTTACCAATATACATGCGCAAGTTGTCGATCAACTTACGTAGGCCGATCGACCAGACGGTTAATTACTCGAATGAGAGAACATTGCAACTTGAACGCCTGTTTTAAATCAAATGGTGAATACACGTCTGCTATTGCGCAACACATCATCGAAACAACGCACGTATGTTCTCCAGACGTAGCATTCAAAGTAATTACTAAATGCAGAAACAAAAGGGAGCTAGCCACATACGAAGCCTTATGGATAAACAAATTGCAGCCGGATTTATGTAAGCAGAAGAAGCACGTACAAGCATTGAGCTTGAACTGGATGTGACGCACGCAATTTGATTGGTTTCTATTTTTCACACTCGCTTTGTTCACGTATTTCTATCTTGTTTTGCTTTCCAATTTATATATAAAGATATGTTCATGAGTAGATATTTGAGAAGACCATGCGAAAGAAAATTTTCTTATATCTGATAAAATTTCTTTTTGTTTTTGCACATAGAAAGGGTACAATATATATATATATATATATATATATATATATATATATATATATATATATATATATATATATTGTATTTTAATGTAATAATTTTATTTTCCTACTTAGTTTATAATCAAGTATTACCATTACCGTCCGATTATCTTTTGTTTTTTCACTTATGATTAAATTTACTTATAATGCTCATCATAGTTACTTCAATTAACTTTAGAAGGTACCCCATAGCACTAAATATTTCTCGCAATCTACCTAATTCAATCTCCCTATGATTTGTATCTGTTAATCTTAAGCTCTTAACTCTCACCGATTTTAAGATACCGATTCTCATTCTATATGGATGATTTGATTTTAAATTAAGAAGAATACCTTATCAAGTATCCTTCCTATAAATATCCCGTTCCAGTTTTGTTTCATTTCTATTTAACTTGATATCCAGGAATGGTAATTCGCCACAGTATTCATTTTCAATCGTAAATTTAAGTTCGCTCATCTGGTTTGCTAGGCTTAAGAAATTTATCAGTTGATCCTCCACGTGATTCCAAATAACGAATATATCATCCACATATCATACATACAATTTTAGATTTAGCGCTGTTATATGTAAGAGGTTTTACTCCATATAATGCATGAAAATATTTGCTATTGTAACTGACAGTAGGTGTCCCATTGGAACACCTCTAATCTTCTAATAAAATTCTTTCCTTAATTTAAAATATGTGGAGGACAGACATATATTCATCATCTCCATGACATATCTCATCGTAATTTTGCTTCCTCCTAATAATGCTGGATGATCAATCAAGAAATGCTGAAAATAGTCTAGTGCTTTTGGTACTGGTATATTGGTGTACATTGAAACCACATCTAAACTCTCAAAACTATCGTTTTCATTTAGCTCACATTTATCTACAATCTCAACCAAATGGTATGAAATCATCAATATATGGTCTAAAAAGTACGAAAATTTCCTTATTCTATGACATAGAAACATAGAAATTTTATATGTTGGGGACTGTTGGACATTAAAAATAATTCTCAAGTGGTTTCCTGGTTTATATATCTTTACGAAACCATACATTCTGGGCGCGACTGTACCTCTTTGTATGAAAGCGTTATCATGCGCTTGATATAATTCTCACTTAGCAATCATGTTATTCACCAATAATTTAACTTTTTGTAACTTATCCGTAGGATCATTATGAATTTTAGCGCATACCCCTTTATTGTCTAGTTGTTCATACATTTTATCATGATAATCAGAATGACTCATCAGAACTGTCGCTCCTCCTTTTTCTGCTTTCAAACATATCAAACCGTTTGCTATTAACTCTTTCCTGTGAGTTTTTATTTCATAATTTTTTGTTTATTTCCTCTACGTGCGTTAACACAGCTGTGGCTATGTCTAATTCTAACCTAACCTTATCTTTGTCTAAGAAGAATTGTGCTGTTTTAATAGCCTCAGTAATTATCTCGATTTTTTGGTGATTTCTCAATTTGGATAGCTGCACTCAGACCACGATAAAGCATTTCCAGCTGATTCTAATTAAGATCTATTTTACAAAGATTTAACATTCGATTAGTTACAGCAAGACAAATCTTAATTGTGGTCTGTCTATAAATGCCCAAATTCCCTAAATTTCTGTCATATTTGATCTGAAACTTTTTAATCTCTCTATTTCGTGCGCTATCAGAAAATTCCTCTATGCATTGAAAATCATCCGCCTGCAAAAAGGAAAGTAACATAGATCTCAAATTATTTTTCTCTCTAATTAGTTCATGTTTGCGTTTATCTAAATCGCTAATCAATGTATTCATTATGTTCAAATCCAGTTCATGTTTAAGAGATTTAACTTTAGCATTTAAATTAAATGGTAATTTAAATTTAAAACATTAAGGAATGACACAATGTTTTAAATATATTTTAATAAAGCAAATATTTGACACTTGCCTCACTAATTGTTTCTTAACATAGCACCGCATTTATTACATAAATAAGCTTTCTCACTCTTAAGAAAACGCCCACACACATACACATACGGACGTAGCATACACTTATCTAGTGAATTTTCTGATGATGCTAAATCGCTGTAATTTCACTGAGGTGAGTTTACACGTGCAATAATTGATATCTCCTCAATCCAAAACAAACGAGAACACGTACACACAGGCATGGCGACGCTTATATAGTAAGTCGTCAATTTTTCTTATATAATCACTGTAATTTCATTTCGATGGGTGTACACATGCAGACAAACGCATAAACCAATTTGAGATACACTTACCTAGTGAAAAACCAGTTATGCTAAAGAGATTCAACAATAGGTATAAATGGGACAGTTAAAATTAAATTTTACACTTGATATATTGATATTGCATTCTGAATTTTCATAGTTAAAGTTACAAAATATGATGAATCGCCTTGACAAACGGCTGCATTTCTTCAATTAATCAATTTAAATTAACTTGGCTACACTGTGTGATCTTCACATTGGACATACAAGCGACGAATGGATTGCGTTTTTTTCAAAAGCAGGCACTTGGGCAAATTAGCTTACAGCCAGTAGTCCACCGAAATATGGCGGTGCAGATTTCAAATGTTGGTTATAATTTTACCCGGATGCCAGTAGATCTGAGGAATGTAAATAAAGTGGTCCAACAAAACTGTTAGACTCCTTCGCGCCCGGTGTATCATTATACGGTTACGAACACTCATGATTTTATTACACAGGCTAATAAAGAAGAACAATTGCGGCTCGGGTGCAGAAGAAATTCACAAAATACTTAGAATGGCGACTACATTTTCATCATTAATAGATACAAAAATTCTGTAAATATCGTTCCTTGATCATACTGTTTCCGTAAATGAGTGTATGTCAATTGATTCAATTATACCACCTACCAAAATATATTGAGGGATTACAAATAAGAATGATAAATTTATTTAGGCCATACCCTGTGAGGATGGCGACCACTCCGCCACCCTTGTTTAAGTTAACTAATGTAAATCTTCCATTTCGGTATCCGGAGGAGAGCCTTACTGCGTCTTTGAAATTTAAGCAAAATGGGCAATCGATTCCATTTTCAGTTTGTGGTAAAATGTGTGTCAATTATAAGAGACACTTCAGTAGTACGCATAGGACGCCCATTCCAATATGCAAATCGCGCCATCAAGAAAACGAAGCAAATTTATAACGTCATCCAAGGAAGAATAATGGTCCCTATACAAGTTTAGGCATTTCGTAATTGGTGGTAAGATAGATGTCTTTATCGATCAGAAAGCATTGAGGCATGAAAGTTCACTAAGTATTAATAAGTAATAAATACGTGTGGCTGTAAATGATTTCGAGTACCACAATTTAACTATCCATCGTTGCTTAGGTTTTGAGAACGCTGCAGCCGGAGCAGTCAGTGGAATAGATGCTATTTCTCTAGGTCTATTTATAAAATTCTCCGAGGCAGAGTTTGGATGCCGTGTGCTAAGAAATAATCAATCAACTATAAAACAGAAACCGTTATGCTAGAATACTAGAGGTGAGAGCCGCATATTTGTATTGCGGTTTCATCCTCGTTATACACTTCACTTTTGTGTTATGAGATCGAAACGCTTCAGTATTTGCGTCTGACGTTAGCTACAACGTTTTGAGTAACTGACTTAGTAAAATAGGGTTAGTGTTTACTTCAATTTCGCAAATTTTATTCAATAAATTTTTATCACCATCCGCACTATCTAATATGATTTGTTAACTATATTAATTATACACATAAGGCGAAAGCTGCAAACTATAAAGTATGTGACGATATAAGAGTGGTGCAACCACAACTTCCAGTCTAGTTAGTTTTATGTGGGACAATTGGGAGTGAGAGCCGCATATCTAATCATACATAACATGTATATGCATTGCAGTGTGATACTTCACGTGCTCTGTTGATGAGTATGGAAAATCGAAACACGTCAGAACGTGCGTCTAACGATAGTTTTGCTGTTTTGCAACAAGTTAAATAAAATAGGATTTTTGTTTATCTCAAATAAGCTGTTTTATTTAAAGAATTTTTAGCTACGGTTTAAATTGCACCACATTCCCTTCATTTAGACATCATAAACGAGAAAAATGAACCACTTTTTTTCTTCCCATTTAAAATCACCAAATTAATCTCTGTCTATCGACTCGATTATTCCACTGGCTGCAGCGCCTAGAAGATTAGCCCACGTTTTGCCATAGTCGACTTGATGTGTACCACAACGAAAAATATGATAAATATGTTTTACCAGACCAAGGTAACAATTTAAAATCAAATAAATTTAATCAATGTAGTAAGATCCTCAATGTGAATAATTATTTAGCTGCGAAATATCACCTTTGCACGAACGCTAGAGATGACCATGCGCAACGTACGACGATAGAGGTTCTACGATGTTAATGAACAAAGCCCTTGGTTCCCGGCCGAGACAAATAATAATTAGCTGAGCAGCCTATGCGAGTAACATTATCAATGACTACGGCCTTTTCATTGACAACCATGGGGTACTTTTTAGAATAGAATAGAATAGAATAGAATATCTTTATTTGGATTCAAACCACACAAGTTCCATTAAATAATAAAATTAGAAAATGTACAATATAAAAAGATATCACATCACATATATATGTGCAATTAAGTGTACTGTACAGTTTATCGGCATCTGAAAGAGCAGCTGTAAACAGTGATAGATTCTTAATCAAAATTGAAAATTTAAGTTATAACTCGAATATTACATTTGTTGCTGAAACAATTAATCTTGGTTTTTATTTAAAAGTATTATCATAATCAAAATTAAAAATATCATCAGGATTAAACACTTTTTCTAGTTCGGTAGATAAAAATTTTAAAGACATTTTAGTTGGAGGCGTTTCTCTAAGCCCCTTTGGCAATTGATTATAAATTTTGTAAATTTTTGAAAACGAAAACAGCTTGCTCGCAACATTCCCAATCAAAGGTGGAGATATTGCAGAATGACCAGATCTAGTTCCAATTTCATGACTCTTTCTTAAGGGATTCATATAGGCACCAGACCACTGGTTTAAATGGAAAACTTTTATACAATAGCACATTCTCCGAAACCATAAAGGATGCAGTGATACAAATTGTAATCTAGTGGCGTATATAGTGCAGGAGATAGGACTAATTTGTTTCACAACTTTTCTTTGTACAGCTTCTATTTTATTAGACAGACCCTTTGTTAAGGGATTCCAAGTAGCGGCGGCATATTCTAGTATCGGTCTAATCCATATTATAAACATTTTGAATTTTATTTCATGTGATATAATATTTCTATTTATCAATGCCCATCTGTTCTTGGCACTGCCTACTATCCTTTCAATATGTCTCTCAGCAGAAACCGTACAATGAATAGTTATGCCTAAATCCTTAATTTCTTGCATAAGTTTAATCTCAAAAACATCATTAATCTCAGCATCATGAAAATAAACATACTTAAAATCTGTTCTGTTACCTATTTTTAAAGCTCTCGTCTTTTTACTGTTTATTCTCAGCCCTAGTGTTAACAGATATCTACTTAAATCATACAAATCAAGTGTCACATTATTTTTGGAGAATTCAACATTATTTTCAAATCATCAGCAAATTTGCAAACTCGACCGTTAGGAATCTTAGTTTCCAAATATGCAAATACAATTTTAAATAATATTGGTCCCAAACTGGATCCCTGTGGAACTCCACTTGTTACCCTTTTCGATTTAGATACCTAATCGTTTACTTGAATACTCATTCTTCGATTATATAAGTAGTACCTAAGTAATCTAAAAATATTCGGATCAATATTCAATAAATTAATCGCATTCAAGATAGCATCAAAAGATATAGAGTCAAAAGCTTTTGAGATATCTATGAATACAATTAATGCATCTAACTTTTTCTCATCTAATGTAATTACATGTTTCCACATAGAGAGCATATTAGTAGTTGTCGACCTGTCTTTCGTGAAGCCATGTTGGCATACATCGAAATCAGCCGGCAGCATACGTTCTAAATGATCAAGTATTAATCGTTCTATTATCTTCAAAAACGAGGGAATAATAGAGATTAATCTGTAATCACTGGCACACGTTGGTTTACTTACTTTAGGCAAAGGTTTAGCTACTATTGTTAGTATATCGATTGGTAATATCCCACTCTTCAAAATTCTATTTATAAAATTGCAGAGCGCATTCATAAAATTTAAGGGTAATTGAAGTAGGTTATCAATCGATATACCAAGGTGATCTTTTTGTTTTTTTGATTTTATTTTTAACATTAATTCTATTTATGCATCACTGTCAATAACAAGTCCTAGATCCTGGTTTCCCGAAGGATCCGTTAGATCAATAAAATTGCTTTCCTTCTGCGGATTACATAACATATTTATATTTATTTTAATTCCAAATGTATTTTTAATTGTCTTCCTAATATCCGGTCTGCATACCTAGTCTCTAATACTCAAATGTATACAAAATACTTAACCTTGTCCCCCTCCGCGCACATAACCACCTATTAACATTTGTATTTTACTAAAGTGACATTTTATTGAATAACTATAAGCACACCTAATGGATTGACATACACGCCAATCCATGATGTTTATATTTTAATTTCTGTTCCGGAGCTCATAGAAAGATCAACAAAACTTTTTATTTCAATCCTGCAGTAATCCTCACATGCCCCCCAGTTTACCTAATCCCATCCAGCTTGCAATCGGTTATAGAACGAGAGAGAGATTAATAAAACTGTTGAAAGAATGTATAGTATTATTATCGTTTTGACAAGACCGAATACGGAGTCTACACTAACGAAATCGGCTCTCAAACAAATACACATTATTACCCATATCCTATATAAATTAGTTTCTCCATTAAAATATCTGAGTCGAAATCATGTATATTCCTATATAATAAATTAGTATTATTTTATATATATTTTTAAATTTTATTTACTTATTTATAATTATATATATATATATACTCACTTCTTATAAAAACATCCATTTATATATAATTCAACACGCTATATATTATGTATATATAGATAAGCATGTAAGCATCCATGTGGGTTCTTCCCACATCTATATAGATATCTATATCCATCATATATATATATATATATATATATATATATATATACGGCATTAGCTAATGGCAGGAAAAGGCGATTGCATGAATTGGAAACTGAAGCTAGCTCCAGTAAAAGATTAAGTGAAGAATGTTTTGTAGTTATAGTGATAGCCTTTGCGGGGCAGCTGTCTATTTAGTAAGGATTTCATACATTTTCACGGTGTTCGTTCTCCCCACCTGTTCCTTGATCAGACCCTGACATTTTCCAAAGTGTGAAGTAAAAAAACTCATCCATTTTCAGACGTTTATTGCAAGTGGTGCAGCTAAGCATGAATCAATTCACAGTTAAACAAAACGGACCGTGCTCTAGACGGCAACAAAATGATATATTGTTGATGGATAAAAATCGTGTAAAAGCACCCCAAATAATAATTCCACTGTTTGCCTGGTTTTGAATGATAAAATTCAAAAATTCATTGAACTATAGAGTTTCGGATAAACGATCGAGAAACACCTGATGACATGATTAGTGGAATCATAACTGAACTGTTAACAGTCGTATAAAAATGGTTAAGGCAAGTATACTAAGTAAATCCAATGTTTGAACACAGAGACAATTAAATCCACCGCATGTTACCTGCGTATTTCGAGCGAGTGTCTTTTATTTATTAAACAAAACCCTATTAATTACAATTAAAACTGCAGTTCAAGAAATCTTAATTAAAACTGCTTGAAACTAACAGAGATTGTTTCTAAAATCACAATTAAGAGAAATATTGTGTAAAAACAGTTAGATTATTTGACCTTAAAGAGCACTATATTTGTCAAAATTGAACATCGTTGGGTTGTAACGCGGAGCCGCGTGTTACATAAGAACATCGGATTAAGTTTGACTAATAAGTGGGCTTATTGTTCAAGTAATGAATAATCAATTATTAAGACTATAGTATTTCTATATTTTGTCTATAATTACTCGTTTGATTTTAAAACTCTTAGTGATTTAAACTATAATTTTGTGTTTTGCACCCTTATCCTACCGATTGAGATTATTCTAATAATACAATATTTAGAAGTATTTATTTGTCTGACGCGTGAAAAGGGTAAATTAATGTCCATTGACTGCAGTTTCATGTAGATGTACGTACATGTGTATAATTTATATTTTAACGAATTTTTTTTAGTTATGTTGTAACACGCGGCTCCGCGTTACAACCCAACGATGTTCAATTTTGACAAATATAGTGTTCATTAAGGTCAAATAATCTAACTGTTTTACACAATATTTCTCTTAACTGTGATTTTTGAAACAATCTCTGTTAGTTTCAAGCAGTTTTAATCGATATTTCTTGAACTGCAATTTTAATTGTAATTAATAGGATTTTGTTTAATAAATAGACACATCCGCGCGCAATACGCAGGGATCTTGTGGTAGATTATAGTGCCCTTGTGGATTTATTGTTCTTCATTGATTTATTCTCAGTTTACACAATTTATTACTGTTCGTATATGATTCTACGCATCATGACCTCAGGTGTTTCTCAATCTTTTATCCGAAACTCTTTAGTTCAATGGGTTTGTGTATTTAATCATTCAAAACCTAGCAAACATTGGAATTATTATTTGTTATGCTTTTTATGACGGCTTTTACACGATTTTTATCCATCAATTATCAGGAACACAAACGTCTGCATCGTGATGAATACATGTAAATAATTGAAAATATATGACGATATAAATCTAGATTGAATAACAATTTAGATTAAAGTCAATGGTAAATATTGTCACTCATAATTGATGGGTAAAAATCGTGTAAAATCGTCATAAAAAGCATCACAAATAATAATTACACTGTTTGCTAGGTTTTGAACGATAAAATACACAATTCGATTGAATCATTCGGACGAATGATGAATAACAATTTTAATGAAGCTAGTCAAGAGGGACGTAAATCAAGATCGTATCTAACGGAGTGTCTATTTATGAACAAACTCGTGATTACAATTGCGGTTCGAAATCGATTCAAACTGCTTGAAAATTTTCGGATTGAAATGACAAATGGTAAAACAAGTTAGATTGACGAATAGATATATTTTTTTCGTATTTGAGACTCCTTAATTATTTGTCATGGTTTGACATGGCTCCGATTTTGTCGCATTCCGATATGGAAAAAATTGTTATGGATCTTCAGAACTCCATGGAATTGATGAAGAATGAAATGTCCATATTGAAGAATGATTCAATTGTGAATGCAAAAAAATTAGAGCAAGTGGTGAAAAATAATGAAACTTTAAGTGCGCGTATAGTTGATCTAGTTGAACAGAATGAGACATTACTTGTGAAGTTAGACAAGTTACAGACTGATGTTCAACTGTAACACGCGGCTCCGTGTTACAACCCAACGAAGGTCGATTTTTACAAACGTTGTGCTTTTTAAGGTCAAATATTATAACTCTGTCTTTAAACGATATTTCTCTTAACTGTAATTTTAGAAACAATCTCTGTTAGTCTCAAGCAGTTTTAATCGATATTTCTTGAACTGCAATTTTATTTGTAATAAATAGGGTTTTTATAAAATAGACAGAACCGCGCGGGAACCGAATGAAAAATGCGGTGGACTATCGAGACATAATGAATTTATTTCTTGTAGCTGGATTATTAACAATTTTACTGTTATCAGATGACTGTGCCATTCCAAATTTCAGAGAGCAATAGCTTAAAAGAATCTCATTGAACTAAATATTCGTGCGTTTTTGGTCAGTGAAGTATTTATGTTGTTTACTCCTTCATTTTAGTGATTGCTTTTAACGATGACCTTTTATATATCTTCATATGTTTTAAATCGATATTTAAAATACAATTCAATCCAGACATTTGTGTAAGAATAACTGTTTGTGTGTAAAACATTTTCCTCTATAAACATAAATCATCTTACTATGTTCATATTGTCATGTATTTTTAATCGTTTGACTATTCTCACTGTGAATGATGTTTAAGACTTATTTTTGCATAAAAATCTATTTTTACAGCTGACTAACATATATACAATTTGAACTAACTGTGAATTACATTACTATTTGCAACTTTATATCTAATATACGTATGACCAGATGTTTTTGCCTTCTCACATCAATCATCCGAAAAAGATCAGAGACTGATTAGGCGCATGGGTAATAATAATAACCACCATTGATATGTAGTAGGGGTAAAAGTCGCGAACTAGAAAGCAACAGCAAAAAGTACCCCTACATAATGGTGCCCCGGTTCGTCGAACTCACAGCCAGCAAAGAATTAACAAACATCTAGAGTTAAGAAATTCAAGCAATTTGGATGACTACTACAAGATAAGCTAACTCTAAGACACATATCACAGAAAAACACCCTCTCGGGATTATAATGCTCGAAGACAGCTGCACGATGGCGGATGAGGACGATGTTACACTGCCCTCAGTTCTCGACAACACTCATACACTTAAGATGAGGGCCAGTTCAGGAAATACAGGAAGCCCGATGGTGAGCCCAGCAACAAACCGCATCACCACATGGACACAGTATAAAATATGTCAATTTGATCCAGAATACCTTGATGCGTGGGTCGACGATGTCACTTTACTGGCCAAGGTGTCCAACATAACAGACGAGGGCTCAATATTTCTGAGGGCTTGGGAGACGATTCCAATATCTTTCAGACACGGACTCAAAGATATACTGCATCAATACACTGAGGGCACATGTGCACAGCCATGGCAGAGCCTGCAACGCGCCGTCAAGCAACGTTTGACACCAGATCGAGAAGACAGGCTTACAGAATTAATGAGCCAGATGTCCCTAGGTAGCCGCACGCCTTCTGAGCTATTTAGGGAAATGGAGCACAAAGCCTTAGAATTCAAACTGCCCAAGGAAGTCGTAATGCGACTGTTTATACAGAATCTCCCACCGGCACTACAAGAGATGGCCACGTTCTTGCGCGAATCCCTCGAAGTACAGGATGACGTTCTGCCGGCACGTCTAGACAAGTGGTGGAAGAAACACCACCACAGCCTACCGGCCAAAGAGAAAGTCCACATCACCCCAAGAATGTTCGAATCACAACCCACCACATCATCAGCCGGAACAAATGTCACGAATGAACGCCTCATCAGCCTACTCGAGAACCTCACCATAAGGCCAAATTTGGCCTCAGTCGATGCCATCCAAAACAGACGCGACCAAAGCAGGCGTGACCACCGTCATCCACCGACCCGGAATAGCGCCAGGAGGTCGACGTCGAGAGACCGAACCACAGTGCCACAGTTACCAGCGGAGTGGTGTCCGAATCATCGCAGCTATGGCCACTCCACACGTTACTGCCTCGGAAACGGCTGCACCTTCCCGCGCACAGACGCGACGTTCATATGGACGCGGTCACGCTCAACTATTCAGGAGGATACGCCCAGGGAATGCTCGGAAAACTGGAGGGCTCAGCCTCCGCGGCGGCAGTAGAGGCTGAGCACCCCAAGATTGTTAGCCGCTCCACATCTGATGGCTCGAAGCACGTTGCTTTCGCGGTAGAACACAATCAAACTATTGTATTTACAGCGACAGCTCCAGTCAAGTCATGCTTCAAACGCCCAAATACCAACAATCAATCACATCGTCAGTTGCCACGATCAACATCTTTTCTCATCCGTGATACAATCTCTGGCGAATTATTTCTAATTGACACTGGATCAGATGTAAGCTTACTACGCTACAATTATTTCGAACCCACCCACCCAGTCGACACCAGCAGTCTGACTTGCGCCAACGGCTCCAACATAGCGACGTTTGGGGTACGAGTACACACAATCTCGTTCTCCAACTCAAAAAGATGTTTCAATTATCCGTTCATCATCGCCAAAACGACACGAAACATCATTGGACGAGACTTCCTCGAACATTTCGACCTGACCATCCGTCCAAGAACGCGAGAGATACGCACTGCAGACAATCAGTTGCTTACATCAGCGCTAAAACATACGACTCGCGCCAAAGCAGTCTCATCCATACAGCTTATTCCTCCAGTTCCTCATGTACCGCAACTGGACGATGCTCTGAAACGTCATGAAGAAATTTTCAAACCTATTTCCTTCATGCCCGATCTCAAGAGGAAACGTGCCATCACAGCTCATCGTATCATCTTATCCAAACCACTTCCTCATCCTCCACGAGCACGTCCATTGGCACCACACAAACATAAGGCTGCCGAGCAAGAATTCGCCATGCTACGTCAACAAGGCATCTGTAAACGATCTAGCTCACCTTTTGCGTCGCCTGTGGTAGTAGTACCAAAGAGTGAACCAGAAACATTCAGAGTGTGTGGGGATTATCGTATTCTCAATTCCTGCACACAGTCTGATTCGTATATCCTACCAAATCCCGCCGACCTACTCAGATCTGCTATCGGTCATGCTGTGTATTCCAAACTTGACTTGGTAAAAGCATACTATCAAGTACCAATGGACAAAGACTCAATAGCATATACTGCACTCAGATTCACCGGAGGTGGCACACACGAATATCACTATATGCCTTTCGGCCTCAAGAATGCCTCACAAACATTCCAACGCGTTATGGATGAAATATTAGATGGTCTACCATTTGTAATTCCATATCTAGACGACATCCTGGTATTCTCCAACTCAATGACAGAACATATACAACATATTGAGATCCTGCTCACACGTCTAGCAGACTATGGTCTCCGACTTCATGGCAACAAATGCGTCTTTGCACAGAAATCAATTGAATTCCTTGGTCATCAAATTTCCCAAGAAGGCATGACACCTATACCTACTAAGGTTCGTGCTATTCAAGATCTTCAGCCTCCAACCACTGTTCGAGCATTACGACGATTCTTGGGCAAGATGAACTACTATTCTCGTTTTGTACCCGGCCTTGCCAAGATTCTGGCACCTCTTCACAAATATCTCGTGCCAGAAAGCCGTTTCGTCAAGAAATCACAACCGATTCAGCTCAATGTGGACGACATGCAGGCTCACGAGGATGCCAAAAGGGCCCTATGCGAAGCGACCATGCTACATTCCCCGGATTGGTCTCAACCTTTTGAATTGAGAACTGACGCATCCGACGTTGCCATAGGCGCAGTACTTCAACAATCCATCAATGGAATACACCAGCCTATCGCTTTCTATTCGCAAAAACTACAACCTCGCGAGACGCGATATGATACGTTAGGAAAAGAATTACTTGCAATCTACCGGTCGATCCTACACTTCCATACCTATCTGGATGGCCGAAAGTTCAAGATCTACACTGACCATCTTCCGCTACTTCCGATGCTGAGAGGAAAGAAAGAATATTTATATTCACGACGTGTCAACTCGCAACTTACACGAATACACGAGTATGATTATGAAGTCACCCATGTTAAAGGATCAGAAAATGTGGTCGCAGACTCCCTAAGCCGTCCGGCAGATCTTTGTGCCTCAATACTGTATCCTTCACCTATAAGCATTCAGGAATTGCAAGCAGCTCAGCAAGATGATATATCACTTCGGACATTTGATGTCAATCGACTGAAATCACTTGATTACGACGGAACCCTACTGCAGTGCGAAATAACTGACGTGGGCCCTCGGCCGTTTATACCTGAAAAACTCCGTCACAAGATCTTCGAAGTCTACCATTCATTGAGCCACCCATCTGGCGAAGCATCAGTAGAAATTCTATCCAGAACGTATTTTTGGCCTGGCATGCGACGAGATATCAAGATGTGGTCAAAACAATGCCTAGAATGTCAGAAATGCAAAGTGACGAGACACACTAAAACGGCGCCACAAGTCATTCAAGTGCCCAAAGTCCGATTTACACACATACACGTTGACCTGGTAACCTTACCTGCCGTGAACAACATGCGATATCTACTGTCAATACGGGACCGCACCACTCGATGGTATGAGGCCATACCACTTCCAGACATGAAGCAAGAAACTGTCAGTTATGCTCTAGAGCTCAATTGGTTCGCTCGGTTCGGTGCTCCGGCTGAAGTGACAACCGATCGTGGCGCACAATTCCTCGGAGAAGAGTTCGCAGCCCTACTGCAATACTACGGTGTCAAACACTCCGTGACCGCGGCTCGCAACCCGAGAGCAAATGGATTCGTCGAAAGGCCACACCGAGAACTGAAAGCGGCGCTCAAGGCTAGCCCAGAAGAAAATTGGCTTGCGGCTCTACCGAAAGTACTCCTATCAATGCGTACAAGACCTCGTGAGCCGATCAAATGTAGCTCCGCTGAAATGGTATTTGGCGAATGTCTACGGCTTCCTGGCGAACTAGTCCGATCACGCTCTGAAACGGCATTAACGATGAATGATCCGACATTTCTGTTTCCACTTCGCAGTTTTCTACAGTATAACGCTCAGAATCGGCCGATCTGTCCTACACGTCAGCAACATGGCCCAATCTATAAACGCAATGATTTTGATAGCTGCAAATGGTTCTTCATCAACAACGATATGGATAACAGGATTTTAGCCAAACCGAAGCGCGGTCCTTATCGTGTGTTAGATCGACGTCAGAATTACATCATTCTGGAGATTAATGGCAAAGCTGAAGCGGTCTCCAAGCACAGACTATCCCCAGCCGACGTTGATCCAGATGACCCGCTGTTTCGCGATGTAGACCTATCAGGAGGTGAAGAAACGATAACACCAGCCCCAGACAGTCGTGCTGACAACGGATGGCCCACCGACATCCCATCAACAACCGAGCCAGTTGAAGCCGACACGCCGCCGCGAGATATAGAAGAACCAGAATCAGTGATGACAGAGCCAAAGTCAATAGTTACAAGGTACGGCAGAGCAATAACACTTCCTATAAGGTTAGCCCCCTTCATTGTGTACTAATTTTCACTGTCGGGGGGGTGTATGTAACACGCGGCTCCGTGTTACAACCCAACGAAGGTCGATTTTTACAAACGTTGTGCTTTTTAAGGTCAAATATTATAACTCTGTCCTTAAACGATATTTCTCTTAACTGTAATTTTAGAAACAATCTCTGTTAGTCTCAAGCAGTTTTAATCGATATTTCTTGAACTGCAATTTTATTTGTAATAAATAGGGTTTTTATAAAATAGACAGAACCGCGCGGGAACCGAATGAAAAATGCGGTGGACTATCGAGACATAATGAATTTATTTCTTGTAGCTGGATTATTAACAATTTTACTGTTATCAGATGACTGTGCCATTCCAAATTTCAGAGAGCAATAGCTTAAAAGAATCTCATTGAACTAAATATTCGTGCGTTTTTGGTCAGTGAAGTATTTATGTTGTTTACCCCTTCATTTTAGTGATTGCTTTTAACGATGACCTTTTATATATCTTCATATGTTTTAAATCGATAATAAAAATACAATTCAATCCAGACATTTGTGTAAGAATAACTGTTTGTGTGTAAAACATTTTCCTCTATAAACATAAATCATCTTACTATGTTCATATTGTCATGTATTTTTAATCGTTTGACTATTCTCACTGTGAATGATGTTTAAGACTTATTTTTGCATAAAAATCTATTTTTACAGCTGACTAACATATATTCAATTTGAACTAACTGTGAATTACATTACTATTTGCAACTTTATATCTAATATACGTATGACCAGATGTTTTTGCCTTCTCACATCAATCATCCGAAAAGATCAGAGACTGATTAGGCGCATGGGTAATAATAATAACCACCATTGATATGTAGTAGGGGTAAAAGTCGCGAACTAGAAAGCAACAGCAAAAAGTACCCCTA
>JAQBSW010012227.1:0-17447 GCA_029291075.1 Eudiplozoon nipponicum | reverse complement strand
TTGGAATTATGATAAAAGTGGTAATATAAATTTGTATTTATACATACCCAATTATCATAATAACTACAAGTCACATCAAATTCTTCTTTACAAACTGTTTAGAAATTTTAAAAAATGGAACAAATTTTGAGAATCAAATAACAGTACTTGGTGTGTAAACTTTCATTGTGCTAATCCTCACTTAATAACTATATTCATTTTGATTTCATCCTGTTGCATGAAGGGAATATATTATCTTCAACTACAACAAAGTCGACCAGTACAGCGTCCGGTAAGCACACTGCATTAAGAGAATGAGCTTGATCATTTATTACTTCTTATTATTCAGCTAAATAGTTTAAATTTTATTGAAAATATTTCCCAAA
This sequence comes from Eudiplozoon nipponicum, assembly GCA_029291075.1. Classification (NCBI taxonomy): domain Eukaryota; kingdom Metazoa; phylum Platyhelminthes; class Monogenea; order Mazocraeidea; family Diplozoidae; genus Eudiplozoon; species Eudiplozoon nipponicum. Next base: position 17,082 of record JAQBSW010012227.1, on the reverse strand, counting down.
ATATAATTATTAATATGAATATTTTACTTTATTAAGAATTTTACTTATCAAATATGAAATATTTCTAGTTTCCTCTTCGGCCAGTTTAGCATGCCCATTATTTGGCGCATATTAAAATTAATTTGAACAAACTTTGGACAGTTTCAAATGACCTCATCTCCTATGCATTTAGCAGGCTATTCTGTGAGGATTTAAGAATAAATAGTAATATAATTGTATGTAGTATTTGGTACGTGAGGCACGGCATACGATTGAAAGACCGCAAAGCAAATCAAACCAAGTTGGACCATTTGTCGCGGCAAATTTTGGCACATAATTTAGAGGATTCCAGTGTGGACGAAGCCGGTCTTCTCACTGAACTGTCCTTGCTACTTTTCGCATTGTTTAGCTTATAATACCAAGAAATCTATAACTAACATAATGGATTAATACATTTATTCATTGATAGTGCGCGGAGGCATTGTATCCGTCCAATGGTTATATATTGAGGTTGGCGAGTAAACAAGAAATGGGCAAAATAGGGGCCAAATTAGCTTCAAATGAAGCAAGCCAAGCGAAAATATATGTAGTAATATAACTGAAATCTTGCCATGTGTGCCGCAGGTGAGACAGAGTGAAAATTATATCGCAATCTGTTTATTCGCAACCTTGTCTTCTTCATTTCGGGCTTCTTTACTATTTAATAATTATGTCCAATTCCTCTTCTAATTATTAGATTTTCATTTTTCCCGCATGCCTCCATTTTTAGCAATTAATGTTCCTTTATTACGAAATTCAAATATATGGCAAAGAACCAGAAAATTTCTGATTTTGGCCATTAAACGTGATATGTGATTGGAATTATGATAAAAGTGGTAATATAAATTTGTACTTATACGTACCCAATTATCATAATAACTACAAGTCACACCAAATTCTTCTATACAAACTGTTTAGAAATTAAAAACAATTAGAACAAATTTTTAGAATCAAATAACAGTACTTGGTGTGTAAGCTTTCATTGTGCTAATCCTCAATTAATAACTATATTCATTTTGATTTCATTCTGTTGCATGAAGGGAATATATTATCTTCAATTACAACAAAGTCGACAACTACACCGTCCGGTAAGCACACTGCATTAATAGAATGATTTTGATAATATTTTACTTCTTATGATTCAGCTAAATAGTTTGAATTTTATTGAAAATATTTCCCAAAATATAATTAATTATGTGAACATTTTACTTTAATAAGAATTTTACATTATCAAATATGAAATATTTCTAGTTTCCACGTGGCTAGTTTAGCATGCCCATTATTTGGCACATATTCAAAATAATTTGAACAAACTTTGGACAGTTTCAAATCACCTATGCATTTATCAGGCTATTCTGTGAGGATTTAAGAATAAATATAAACATAATTGTATGTTGTATTTGGTACGTGAAGCACGGCATACGATTGAAAGATCGCAAATCAAATGAAAAGAATTTGGACCATTAGTCGCGGCAAATTTCTGCACATAATTTGGAGGATTCCAGTGTGGACGAAACCGGTCTTCTCACTGAATTGACCTTGCCATCTTTCGCTATTTTTTAGCTTATGATACCAATAACTTTACGACTAACATAATGGATCAATACATTTATTCATTAAAAATGCGCGAAGGCATTGTATCTGTCCTATGGTTATATATAGAAGTTGGCGTGTAATCAGGAATTTGTCACAATAGATACCAAACGGGCTGCAGATGACGCAAGCCAAGCGAAACCATATGAAATAATATAACTGAAATCTTGCCATGTGTGCCGCAGGGGAGACAGAGTGAAAATTATTTCCCCGTTCACACTCGTGTTTGAGCCCTAGACGCTTTGATTTCTGGTAAGTACAAGATGGGTCCCTAGTAAGAGAGAACCCGTTCTTATTGATTAATGGGTTTGACTACTTAGTACAAATTGTGGATCATACCGACTGCTTATATATATATATATTTTTTTTTTTTTCGATACATATATATACTCACATTCAACTGTGAATTTGTTTGCCGTTATTTATGTTTACCAATATGACGCATTTTAAACTACGCCTTTTCCTTAAGCAAATGTGACAGATTTCATGATCATATGGTTGCATGATATTCGAGTATTAATTTCATATACTTTGCCTATAAATTGGATAAATAAAATCATGCTTTACAAATTTCATATTACTTGCTGCATTATACATTTTATTTATCACAGGTAACTTATTTAATTTTACTTCACATTAAATATATTATGCGTTAAAATCAAAACGATAATATAAATGTCGTGTTTTAAATATTAATCATGTCGGATAACGTCTTTATTATTTTTATCTGCTTCAGGTTAAAAATATTATACCATTTAATCGCAAATCGTTCAAAAATTGCATTTCTCTTTTTTAATATATCAATTTTGCCTTTATCAAATTTTGTTAATTTTAATGTGAAATAAGTATAATTAAAAATTTTGGTGTCTTTTAGGTGCGTCTTCGAAATCAAAGTGGTATAATATATGCTTCAATGTAAGTTTAAGTGACTTTAAACCTACTTATATGATCACATTTAACGACTGTTTATTGAACATTTCAACACCAAAATATTTTAGTATTCAGGGAACATTCCGGCATATACTGACACAAGATATCAATCATTTCCTATAAATTGCCACATAAATAATAGATGAACATAAAACGAAAGCACCTAAAGAGCTTTACGTTTCCAGTTCATTAACTAACCATTCATTTACAAACAATCTCGGTACACTCAATGACAAATTAGTATGACATCACATCTGGTGATTGAATAACACGATTTCGGTCTTTATGCAATTCTTGTTAGTCTGCAAAATAGGTTTCACTCACAGCATTTTTTATTGATTTTTTTGGTATATTTGGCAAATCTGCACTGGGATTTTTTTTCATCTATCCTTCTCTAACTTAGTTTTTGATTTGCATTAAAAAGCTTACTTACACGTTATGCTATCTTTGTTTTTGTCAATATAAAGTACAAAGTAAAGCAACATTTTTTATAATTTATTGGTGCGTTCACAGTTGTTCCGTCACACTGAAGCCTTCCATAATTATTTTTACTAAAATTGTTCGTGAACCAATCTTTTCAGATTGTTATTAAATTTTAGGATTCCATTTCCGGTATCCTCTTTATGGTTGACAACATACTCACAGAAAAATCAAACTGTGTGAAGTGTGATATCCTCATTAAAGACAGATCTATTAATATTTATTTTATTTCCTCAATTATTGTTTTTTTTCTGGCACAATATCCGATCGCAATACGTATTCTTTTATATTCAGATGTATCCACGAAAATACACACATCCCCCTACACACAACAATCTATATCCACATATATTTACTCTAATCTAAATTGACATTTATGCAATGAGTATAAGCAAAACATATGGACTGATATACACGCCTATTCGTGATGTCTCGATTTTTAAAATAATTTTTCTGGTGTGTAGAATGTAAAAAATATTTTCATTTTTATTATGTTGCAGTAACCCTCAAATTCCTGGTTTACTTAATCTCATCCTGTGTGCAATAGGTTATAGAATGGGTTAAGTAAAAACTATAGTAAGAATTTAGGATTACTCTAACTTTTGGACAAAACCGAATATAGATCCTAAATTAACAAATACTATTGAAACCAAATAGCGAGCGAAACGACCCTCCGAATTATGTGTTTTAAAATACCCTTAATGCGAATTACGACTTTTTTATCTGAAATAAAACAACTTACCAAAGAAATATACACTTCGATCCACAAAATGATTGGCGTTTGAGAACAATATTTCTGCACACAAACAAAGCTCATACTATTGTGTTAATTCATATCGTACAAGTACTTCCTGCTATAGGTAGATCCAGGCGAAATAGTTGAAATTTTTTCGTAATACATTTGTCGCTAATGTTAATTTTAATTTTAATACAACATCGGAAAAATAGTCTGATCATTGAAATACAAGCAAATATTGTTATGTGTGGTGATAATAAACTCATCAATCTACTAAATATCTGAAATTAAAACCTTAAATGCAGTAGGATTCTGATTTAAATTAACAGGATCGCACAAAGAAATTAAATAACTGATTTCCCGCGACGGACACGAAAGTCAGAAAGTTAACTAAAACAAAAATTTATGAAGTGTTAATTGTCAGCAAAAATATTCGCACACAACGTAATATTCCTTTTTAAATCAAGATGGCGAATATGATTTAATCTCTAACCCAATAGTATATAAGCAATCAATTTAAAGTATAGTTATCACCACCCTCGCGAGTAATAGCATAACTTATATACATGTAGCGAATGTTGAAAAACATAAATATTTGGGATTGCAGCCATGTACAATATATGCGAGACTACAAGATGCGAGAGAAACATTTATAAATTTGCTTTCCTTCTATATTTGTTACGATTTGACCCTCGCTAGTCAACTTTCTCTCGTGCTCTGATGATGATCTAAACGTGTCACTACGTGTGGCTGATGATGATATTATTTTGCTCTGCGAATATTTAAATACAACGGGATTGACTTAAATCAATGATTTTCCAATGTATAACAAATTATTTTCAATATAATACGACTTCCACGTTCAAAAATATTACAAAAATTAATTAGATACAAGAACCGCTTTTCGCATTTTCCCATGTATTGACAATATATATATATATATATATATATATATATATATATATATATATATATATATTTATATATATATATATATATTTATCTCGAAACGTAAAGCAAAACAGAATATTCTCACATGGAGAGAATGTAGAGTATTGTTTATCAATTTACATGTGCCAGTTGTCAATCAACTAATCGGTTAATAACTCGAATAAAAGAACATGGCATCACAATTGCCTGGTTCAAATGAAATGGTGAATACAAGTCTGAAATTGCACAACATGTTTGCGCATTGTGCTTGAAATCGAAGTGATGAACGCAATTGATTTTTTGTTCCCTTATTCCACTCTCTATATGCCTCAAATGTGTCTTTTTAGTTTTGTCATTCAGTATAGGTAAATATGTTTTTAGGCAAATATTTCTTGTATCTTTTTGTCTTTGAACATTGAAATTGTACGGTGAATTTATTAAAGATCGCGTTTCAAAAAAATATATTTCATATATAAAAATTGTCGGTAAATTTAATATGTATTTATCTTGAAACATACATAGTTGTACAAGCTAACAGTATAAATATGAATTTGTTTATGCAGCTTAAAAGCCAGGAGTTTGATTCACTCGCGGAATATCAATGCTCTTCGCGTGGTTCAGTGAACGTTGGCAAGACAGAAATGTGGTGTAAGTGCACGTTTTTAAATTTATTGGTAAATTACTGCATTTTAACCCTTGGCTGTTTATGCTGTATATTGTTAACCAACTTGAGGTCGCATTGCCGAAAACTATATATATATATATATTCGTTACTGCTCGAATTCAGATTTGTGGACACGATTGCGACATCCAACTGAGTCAAATGCCATAAACAAAAGTATAATCGGCAAAGAACCTAGAAATGGCTCCTTCTAATGTGTCACCAAGAGGCACGAAAAATATAGCCAATAAAATTATACATTTTGTTAGTGCTGACTTTTCTAGATACTCCTGGTACCAAGTTTTTAGTGAATAAAGGATATTTATTTATAACTGATAATACTCTTTTAAAATGTATTTTTACAATGATATTTCGCGTTATTTTTACCAGTTGTGCGTTCGGCCAATAATGGAACTCGAGCCCACGTTAAGCACTACACAAATGAAACAGCAATTCGGTGGTTGGTGCAAAACCGTTTATTTAATGTAACAACGGCGAAAGGAGGCGCAAAAATAATTGAAAAGGAGTGCCAACGTGTAATTTTTTGCAAATAACTTGCTTTAATAATTTTGTTTTCGCATTTGTGCAGACAGATTGCTCCATAATAGGAGTCAATATTAATTTTATTCCAGATTTGTTCGTACGGATTTTCTGATTTGACGACAATTATAAGATTTCATATAGCGATTTAATTAATTTTATTTTGCACATTTTTTCTATTACAAATTATAGAACGCAAATGTCATTCCGGTTAAATTAATTCCATGTAAATTACAGAAAATTCCATTCTCGACATTCATTTCAGATTTTCTGCCATTTTACAGTTAATTTCAATACAAATTTTAAATGCGCACAAATATTGGTTCTCACAGCTAGGAATTGCTGACTTAAGAGTGGGCATGTTCATTATGAATACGAAATATAACAATTAAAATAGATTTTCATTTAGTATAAATGGTTGTCAAAAATGTTTCTTTCCTTTTAGCTTCAACAATTAGGGATAAAATCATCGGATTGTGGTAAGTAGACAAACTTGCATCTACGTTGATGCTGTGCCTAAACTTTAATATAATATACTGTGGTCGATGCTCGTAGACGTATAATCCAGCTTTATTGTAATAGTTGAGAGATTCCATAAAACGGAATAGAATTTCTTTATTTGGACTCAAACTAGTCAAGTTTTATCAAATATTTTATAATATTAGAATATATTTAAACTACTTTTAATCACATAATTATATGCATTAACTCACATATAAATAAATAAATGTCGAAAATTTTGTTATACGCTTCATCAGCACGAGAACATCCTTCGTGAGCTAAGTCAAATCTTGATACAGTTATTACAATAAAGAACATGTACGATATCTTTATTGTATATTTTATATAAAATACTTAATTATAAAAATAATAACAGGCTATTAGATAAGACCACCTGGCCCGCTAACTAGAAAGATCAAGGTACAATTGGAAATTAATATTAGCTTTTATCAGTAAGAACCGTGAACAGCAATTGTTAATTCGTTACGATAGCTAATTTAATGAAATATTGCATTGTTTTTTCAATATAATAATACTGATAATAGAGAGAAAAATTTCAATAATATGTTACTGACCACATTTATCATTTTCTTTTGTTTAACCACGAAAATGCTTTCCCATAATCCAAATTATAAAGAAAAATAAGATTGCATATTTTCTTCTTTGAGGAAATAAAATTTTAATAAACATCTTAGACAGAGGCGTTTCAAAACGCCTTTATTTCTTACCGAAGATTGAATTCAAAGACACCATTAAAAACAGCATCTTGAAAAGAAACAATTTAATTTTGCCCTATTACCGATTTTAGTGCTTTAGTTTTTTAATATTTCTTTCTAAGTCCAAGATTGCTAAATATCAACACAGTTAATACAAATTTCGAGCTATTTTATTTTTAGAGAAATCAATATTGTTTAGATTTATTGGATAGATTATTTTTATTTAATCAAAAAATTTAAACTCGACCATGAAGCCATTGGTGTGTATATTAGCATATACGAATTTAAATCAAATTTATCCCGAGCTTGAACATTGTGAAATATATTTCAAATTATTTACTTGAATACTCATTCTTCTATTATATAAATAATATCTAAGAAATCTAAAGATTTTCGGTCAATATTTGATGAACTAATCACCTTCATATTAGCGTCATAATTTATATAGTCAGAAGCTTTCCACGTTATGCAATAAGGGCAATAACTGCATCCAACCATTTCGCAACTAGCCTAATTACATGCATCCGCATGGAAATATAAGGAATAGTATAAATTAATCTACAATCGATGGCACACGTTATCCTATTAACCCTAAGCAACGGATTAGACATTATTGTTAGAATATCGATTGATATGTTTCCATCTTCAAAATTTGTTTAAAAAGACGCCAAGCACATTTTGAAGGTTGAGGTAATTAAAGCAGGTTATCAATTAATATACTAAGATGATATTTTGTTTGTCAGGTTATAATTTTACCAATAATTTTACAAATACATCCCTGTCTTTTACAAGGTCTGATTTCTTGTTAACCGAAAAATCAGTTAGCTTTCGTTTAAAGGATTACATGTTAAGTTTGCATTATTTTCTCTAATTCGCGGATAATTCACATGCAGTCTTTTCCCCCGATAATATAAGCTTTTAATTTCTCTATATGTTTACTGTAGTTTGTATCCTAGTCTAGGAATGATCTTAAGTTTAGTCAGCATGATAATTTTCGAATTTTAACGGATCATCAGTAATTATCAACAAAATATAATATAATTTGTAATATTATTTATAACATTACATATCATTAAATTTTCCGTTTAATTCTTAATTTACATAAATTTCAATCCATTTTCGCTGTGTGGTATTTGTAAAGTAGAAATAAATTAAGTAATACTTTTGTAACAGTTATTTGAAACTCAGAACGCGTGCATTCGCAGAGGAAATTACTCTTTTCTGCTACTTACATTGTTCCATCGTAAAACAATTTATTTGTGGCACAATTCCTTAAAGAAGTTAGCAATTCTGCCAGTTAACCGAGTCAAAGTATAAATAAGCATTATCTAAGCATTCCAAATCTCTAGTTGGTTTGTTTACAATTTGCATTTGATCATAATTATGAAATAGATTGGCTATATCACAGTCATGCCATCATAGTATAATCATTATTCCGTATAAACCTAATGACATCATCATGAATGGCTTTCGCTTCAAATTCGTGACTGGTATATTATTCTTTCAAATGCATTCGGACACAAATATTTATAGCGGCTTTTAATAATTGAACATAAGTATATGTCTTAATATATTTAAATGTACAATTTGGCGCTTAATAAATGTTGATGTTCCTTTTTTGTTTTACCCACAGAGAATATAACAATAGTGGACACAGCAACGACGAAATCGTTTGCACCACGTAAGTACGCAGTGAAAATTATGCAATACTTATTGTATGCTGCTAAATGCATGTGTATAATGGAACTTTTGTTTATATCAAATGACAAATATCTACATGAAATATAGTCGTTCACAAGAATGAAAGCTTCATAATTCTCAATTAATCTACTTTATGGGATTGTGGAAATAACGTTACTTCCGAATTTATGACAACTTCCAATGTTTCAATTTATCAAAGTAAACTGATCGCGCAGTTCTAATAACTGATGTGTAAGTACTTTCATCAGAGAAAGTGAATCGGAAAACAACGCTTGTACATCATCAAAGCCACATAAAAATTAAGTGCATAACAGTTAATGTTTGAAACATCTTAGAATATACTGTATCATATTCTAAAAAAACATGAGTCAATTTCACCTTTCAAAATAAAGCTAACTGTTTTAAACTATCATCATAATAGTTTATATATTTATGCATTTGATTACTGTATCGAGCTAGTTGGTTTCCCCTTGAATACACTGAAGCAACAATTTTTTGGTGCAATAACCTGAACATTCTCATAAAATTATTCTTTATAAAACACATATTGATCTTCTACGTTTTGCCTCATGATTACCTGTATGCTAATGGTGATTTTAACATTTATATTGTTTAAAGTTGGCTTCGGAGATTCAATAAACCGAAGTGCAGTTATTAGCGAAGTTATGTCGACTTCAAACAGTTAAGTTCTGAGAAATAGGAGGAATGATTCTCGAAACATCTAGGAAATAATATGTAGTAATTTTCGACAAAGTATACGATTAATTGTTATTAACGTTGACAATCCCACAGCGCACATCGAAAGTAAAATAGCATTTCTCGACATGTATCATTTATGTATGCATTTTTGTATGTAATTGTGTACCTACATGTATTTAACTTACAAATAACAAATTTCTGTGTGATATCAAATTTATTATATGAATTATTTTGACCGCTATGTCGAGTCTTAATCTTGATTCTAACAAGAGATGCAATACTGACACAGAGAGCAAGGTAACAGAATAAATTGGACCTGTGTCATGTCCGTTCTATTTCTGTTACAAAATGGATTCCTTCGTAAAACTATGTGATGTGAATTTACTTTTAATAGAGGTGAGAACATCATGTCTCAATTTCTTTGCTCGTTTATGAATTGAGTGTTAATTCATCTTTAATCATTTTGTGGTAATGCTCTTATGATGACCGTAGAAAATCACATAAAGTTAGTACGTCATATGTACATTGCGATTTCATCCTTGTTATTTAGCTTTCCATCAAGCAACGATAATGCCATATAAGGTTGAATAACTATCCTATTGTAATTTTAGTTATTTGTATGAATATTGTTAGTATGCTTTTTATTTCTGTGCATGGGATGATAGTACTGTTGATAATGTTGGTCTTAATTCGTTCATTAGCGCCACAATTTTATTTCAATTAATTTTAGTCAAGTATCTTGTTAGTCGGCTCTTGTTGATTATTTGCATGTAACATAACAATTATCATATATCTCTCTGAATTTGCGTAATAGAGAACTGAAAACTTTGGTTTACCTGTTTTGTGACATGTTTTTTTATATCATCTGTTATAGCTAATTGTTATGCTGGTATTAGACATTTTCTTGTAAGCTTCTGGAGTATGTGTTGCTTGAGGCGACTTGTCAAATATTTCTTTGTCCATGTAAATGCCGGTATAACTACATTGAAACGTGTAGACGATTGGCGTTTAGGATGACTGCGGAAACTGTGCTTTGGCTTCTGATCTTATAACTCGCTGTGCAACCGAAATTATTTTAAACTGTTTAGTGGGGACATTGGCTCTTGATTCTCGATATAGTCATGTTCTGATTATTTTTACCCCGATGTTGCAAAATGAGATATATTTTTCTATTCTCATTGGCTGTCGTTGGAAATTGTCTGAGTTTATTGTTATCATCAATAAAACGCTCGGGATATCCATCATATTCTAGTTCATGTTAGAGTTTACCAAACACTTTCATGATCAGAGCAAATTCACTTTTTTGATTGACTGGATTATTTGCCAAGTTTCGCTTGCATGAACTATGTAAGCAGAAGAAGCACGTACAAGCATTGAGTTTGAACTGGATGTGACGCACGCAATTTGATTGGTTTCTATTTTTCACACTCGCTTTGTTCACGTATTTCTATCTTGTTTTGCTTTCCAATTTATATATAAAGATATGTTCATGAGTAGATATTTGAGAAGACCATGCGAAAGAAAATTTTCTTATATCTGATAAAATTTCTTTTTGTTTTTGCACATAAAAAGGGTACAATGAATTTTATTAAAGCTCGCATTTCAAAAGTATATACACAACGTTTAAAACAAATATGTTGGCTCGTTCATGATGATATCATATTTAGAACTTGCGTAAGAGAACAGTCTCCTTCAAGAATTAATTCTGTGCCCAGAATAGACTATTTTTTTTGGACTATTTCTCAATTTTGAATTTTGTGTTTGTATTTACTTTCGTTAAATAAAGTTTACGAGTTTGAATTAAACACCATTCCACTGAATTCAACCAGTCGCCGAACTAATTAGCAAATCTTTTGTCAATTTATAGGTATTTACTTTGTTCTCAGCATCAAAGACTTTTTCCAAATTATTTGTGTTTGGTCAGATTAGGAGATTTTCATCTACAAACCCTCTGTACGTCTCGCAGTTCCCCAAACAATATTCACATTCCTTTGTGTCTATGTTTGCATAGAAAACTCCATAAGAAAAAAGCGCATGGAAACTTCCAATGGCGACATCATTCGTTTAACGATATAAAGAAATATATTCATTCGAAATGCGAGCTTTAAAATTGATATTAGCTGGCATCTCAATATCTATCTATATATATGTTTAGTTAAAGATACACGAGGAGGAATTAAGAAAGAAATGAAATTTTATCTGATAAATTTTGTTTTTATGCCTGTACATGTAAAGAGATTTACGAATTTTATTAGAGCTCGTATTCCGGAAGGATATATATATATATATATTTCTCATGAGGTACAAAAAAACACACTATTAATAAGGTGGATAAAGGCTATTTATTTGGAGATTAATAAACTCTCGCTCTACAATCATTCATTTATATACATTCTGGGTTATTCATTTGATTTTGTGGGTGGCAACAAATCTGACTCGGTTTACTTCTATTTCTTGTTTTGGCTGATTGGTAAGTGTGTATGCGTTTGTGTCTGTGTGTGCCTGTTTGCATGTATTGCAAAGTGATGTCTGAGATCTGGTCATTATTGTATTGATGGCTTGAGAGTTAACCAACTGTTCGCATTTTTGGCTGTTGCGTGACACGAGTGCTATTTTCCTGAGAGTAGTCTTTCGTTTCACTATTTTGCGTAATATTGTTTTCTTCATTTGGTAACAGCCCAGGTGCGGATTGCCGTGATGAACGCTCATTTTTTTGGACATTTCTGTCGCCGTATATGCATCTATTTCTTCCTCGTCATTGTTCTGCCAATCAGATTGAACTTTTGTTGAGTCTGGTCGAACGCGTGTTCGCTCTTGCCTGGATACAAGTAAATTCTACATAAAGCAAAATCAGAAAAATTATTATATATTTATGAAGCCCTTTATATAAAACAACAAACACATGGCCTAAATATTTACCCACAAAATCAAATGAAAATCCAGAATGTATATAAACGAAAGATTGTAAAGCGAAGTTTAGTAATCTCAAAATAAATGGCCATTATCCACGTTGATATTAATGTGTTTTTTCTTCTTAATTAGAAATATACTGTGTAATATTGTGTAATAAAAAGTGTACGTTTGATGTTAATAATTATTTCTTGTTTACTCAGAGCTGCATTACAATTATTTATTTATTTAAATGCCTTCTCGGATTAAATTTAAGCTCATAAATACTTGAGTGAATATCAGTTTTAACGTTTATTGCTGGTTCATTTGTGGGTGCGTATGCCTGTGTATGTTTACGTAACTCTGCGTGTAGGTGTCATTCCATTTTGTTGCAGAGTGATGTCTGAGGTCTGGTTATTCTTTTTTGACAAAGTGATCGCTTTGTTCGACACTAGAATAAAATCATTATGAACATATAATTAATGCATAATGATAACAAACAGATATATAATTATATATAAACCCACTAATCTGACTGATTATATCATTGATTTGACAAAATACTAGCCGATTCTGGAAATGTATGAATAGGTAAATCAAGTGTCGTGAAATTAGGATATATGACAAAAATATCGTTAATAAAAAAATATTGAATTTTAAAAATCTCTTGAAGTTGTAAATACTCTAATTTTAGGTTTAAAAATTGTGCCCTTCTTTTAGAGCTATGGCCTCGGTCGGGCTTTTCATTTTAAATTCATTAGATGATGTTATGTATAGATTTGGAGTTGATATTGACTTTATTTTTAGTGCCATACATTTGGCGTTTATTTGTACCGTATTGCATACGATTATCCATTTTATTTTATTTCTAACTGAACCATTTTTTATTTAACTTGCTCTAATTATGCAAGATCAGGTATATTATCAAGTTTTATTTGAATTAAGAAATTTGCTTAAATACCCCCAGATTATTCAAACTATTTAGTTAATATGAAATAAATCAGCATTCTAAAGAATAATTCAATTTTATAGTATGCTTTATATCCGAAAATTAAGTTTAATTATAACCTGTAGTATAAATTGATTAAAATTTTACTAAGATTCACTTGCCTTTGTCTTTCACTCGTCAATTCAAGCTCTGTTAATTTGCATTAATAAACAAGTCAAATTTGCATGCTCGAATTTCGAAGGTATATTGTCTATTGTCTTCTATCTGTTCCAAATCAAATTCTCGACTATATTTACAACGTATTCTAACCACAAAAGATTTGCTTTGAAAAAAAGCAACCACCTGATTTTCAAAGTTATTTATGCACATCTAAGATTTAATTATTATCAATACCCGATTAAAGGGAATGCATTTCTTGAAACGCTTAAGCTATAGGATTTTGATGATATTCCATTTTCGTACATTCCATTTGACCACAGTTCTAAACTTCCTAACAATTATGTGAAAAATTCATTTTATTAAAATATCAATTTATTGAATAAATAAAAGCTATAGCCGAAAGAATGGGAGTTGCGTTATCTTATTGGAAGTGAAAAATTGAAACCTAACACAAATATTGCATTCTTCAGTTGTGTAACTTATTACCCTATGAAATGAGTTTCTCATCACTGTATCGTACATTCTTTTTATCAAATATTTTATATCCTATATTTTTTTTACTAATGGTATCCTTTTTATATGAACTAAAATATTAACTTATTATTAAATGTCGTATAGTGAAACGAGCGAAGTTTAGTAATAATTATTAAGTATAATGAACAGACATCCCCAATGAAAATCGAAATTTGTAAGTTAAACTTCGGTTTTCCTCTTAAAATTGTAAACCATACCTCCGTTTCTGTGCAATGCTAAAGTCGTTAGGATTCTATTTGATTTGTGTTGGCTTGATCTCTGCTCTGATAAGAATAAACTTATTTTCTTTGAAGGAAATCCTAAGTTTATTATATTGATAAATTACGAGGTCTATAGCTGGGTTCATATTTATGTCACCAATATATTTTCGGACTGAACTATAGTAAATTTTAAAAATGTCGGGGTGCTTCATCAAACTAGCAAAATATTTTTAGGTATTTACACATTTATCATAAATGTATACCAAAAGAATTATTGTTCCACTGTTTTAACGATAAGATCTGGATAATTGGGCACTGTTCGTGAAGCTAAGCTAAATTTCATTTAATAAAATGTCAATCGCTTCAAGATATTAAATGTTTATTTGGCCGCTCATCATTCCGGTTGTTAATTTGTAATTGATTTATAAGATCACATTCTAATTAAATGGGTTGTCTGTGTAGCTTTGAAGAAAATCTGTGAGTTTTTTTAATCAATTGTATAAATCGCCGTATAAAAATATTCATATACTATTTTCCTATGCCAGATTTAGATATAATTTACCTCACCATTACACGCTGTTATATTTAAAAAATAAACTAAACAAATGAAAACGTTTATATTAATTGTTAAGATGTATAATAAAAAATTATTACATCTGTTCAGTTTCACCAAGCATAATCAGTTCTTTTAATTAATATCAAATTATAACCGTTTATTTTAACCGTTAACATGTATAATTTTATTAATTTACTACATCTTTTCAATTTCACCTAGCAAAATCAGCTCTATATTTTTTAATAAAAATCAAATTGTAAGCGTACAAACATTTGAAAAACATGACTTCTAGCAATAATATCATTACTATAATCATGACATTATTCAATTAAATATATAACAGTAAGATAGATTGTATTTCTAGCAATGATGTTGCCATCTTTTTGTTGCCAGTCTACGCACCTTGATTATCAATTTATACGGATTAGACTTGGATCGAACTGTCTTTTAAAATTTTTTTTTTTAAATTTTAATATCGATATTTTATTTCGCCATCCAAAGAGTCTGCTTGAATATTTAATTAATGATTCATAGCATTTTAAATGGCTTTACAAATTCACAATATTATGTTTTTTTTAAATTAATCAAATATATCTGAGATTTTTGCGTTTGAAGTCCTCTATACTAATCATTATTTTTCATAATTGTCTAATAAAATTATTACATTAACACACTAGCATATATTCATCCTCCGCAACCAAAAGTGTATGACCATCAAACTACAGCTTCTTTCGGATGTTTAGTATTTTTAATGTGATTAGTTCGGTCAACGCATCTTCTTTATTTATCCATAGTAAGTTACTAATTCCGAGATATAGGCTTCAAATTGATTGACTTCTTTAGAAACGTCCACGTAGCATTTTATGACATCTTGATATCTGGAGAAAAATGAAAAGTTTACGGTCTTTTAATAATTTTTATTTAAGCGAACTTGCAGCACTCATAAATGTGATACCAAATTATGGCAAGTTTACATCTTCAATTACTTCCCGCATAAAATGTAATACACGTTCTTAAGTGGGGTTATACTAAGTGTGTTACGATGTTAGTGAGTCATAAGGTGTGCCAACTGAATTTTATCTTCGAAATAACTTTTTTTACAATGAGGAATCGCGCTTTAAATATTTTCGCAACAATTTTTGCATCGTTTAATGCATCGAACATACCAAATATTTTGGCCGAATCCACCTCTATTGATTAAAGTTTAATTTATCCTTCTTTGGTCTATCATCAATAAAAAAATTTCTTCCTTTTTCCAAATCGGAAATCTACTTAAATAAGTAATAAATATGCAATATTTATAATTAATGAACACCATGTACGCATTGGAAATCAATTTTGGCGTTAACCATAATATCTCATTGGAATTAAATTATATGTGGTAATACATATTTTTCTACATGCATAGACATTTATCATTAATGCAGCTTGCGGAATCTAATTTGTACATGTCAAATAAGTCTGTACAAACTGTACAGAAATAAAAAGGTGGAATAAAAATTGTTTGTTAAATAACAATATTTCTTCATTATAAACTGTGCAATTCGACAATAAATGACAATATTCATTTTTACGTTTTTGTATAATGTGAAGTTAACGTAATATCTTCGACTACACCGAAGTCAACAACTGCGGCGTCAGGTAAGCAAACTGCAGCAGCATAATGATATTGACGATGATTAGTTGTTTATTACTTTATTTAACATAGTTTACACAAATGACTGCATAAATAATATTAGTCATTTGATTATTTAACTTGTAGGAAACGAATGCAATAGTTAGGTTAGTAAATTCGCGAATTTACAAACAAGTAAATGTTTTCTGTCCTTGGAAGGTTATCACATTTCGATGTACTTTGCAAAGGAGCTTTTATTCATCATCAAATTCACATCACCGTTAGTTAAAATTACGAGATGTAGATCTGAAATCGAGGTATTCCTTCAGAAACAATTTGATTCCAATCTATGACGACTCCGTATCAGCCAAAAGTAAAATAATTTACGGTCTTTTGTGAATTATTATTTAAGCGATCTTTTCGTTTTTCGCAAATTGGATAACGAATTTTCGCAAATTTACGGTGACAATAATTTTCGTCATAAAATGGGTTTGTTCTTCGAAATGATTTCTGGCCAATGTAAAGAATCCTTTATAATTTATTCGCAACATTCTCTGCTTCGTTTCTTGCTACTTTACAAATGAATAATTTTTTCCAATTCCTCATTTAGTTATTAGTCTCATTTTTACGTGATGCCTCCATTTTTATCAATTAATGTTCTATTATTACGAAATA
>JAQBSW010012226.1:0-17448 GCA_029291075.1 Eudiplozoon nipponicum | reverse complement strand
ACTTCTGCACCTTCTTGATTTCAGAACTGGCGAAGAATTCATCGTACACAAAGGTGCAGCAGTCTCAGTTCTCAATGGTGAATCGATGTCAGAAATGTCGCTAGGCGTTCTACTCGCAACAACTACAAGCGAGTCCATACCTACTTATGGCTGTCGGTATCGCACACTCAACATAGGTTTACGGCGTGAATTTACTCACAACTGAATCGTCGCCAAGGTCTCAAACAATATAATAAGCCTTGATTTCCTTTTGAAATTTTGGCTCATTGTTGATCTTGCCAATCACAATATCATCGACCCCTTCATCGGACTTGAGCAAAGATTTTGGACACTTGTCTCCGAGCGTTTGGAGTTAAAGTTCATTCAGCTAAACCCAAAGCATCATTCATCAGAGATATCAGCAGCACTTTGTAAACACAAGTCGCTTTTCGATCTCAGCAAGTCAGAGCTCCGAGTCTCCAACACAATGCACCATATCGTCACAGAAGGACAACCTATTGCACTCAAGAAGCAACCATTGGCCCCTGCTAAACTGAAAGCTGGCAAAGAGGAATTTTCAAGGCTTTTGGAAGAGGGAATCATCAGACCATCGAAAAGTTCATGAGCGTTATTACTGCACTTAGTCTCCAAATCAAACGGATCGTACAGAGCCTGCGGAGACTACCGTAAGCTAAATTCAGTGACAAAATCTGATGCATATCCTATTCCCAATATTAACACCTTACTTGAAAAACTCAACGGCAGCAATTTCTTCTCAGTGATTGACCTCAGGCAAGCCTACCATTACATCCCGGTAACACCAGAAGATATTAAAAAGACTGCGGTCATCACTCCATTTGGCTTTTTCAAATATCTTTACATACCTTTTAGAATTAAGTATGCTACACAGACATTTCAAAAATTCATGGACAACGTACTTTGCAACGTCGCCGCTTACTATATGTCATATCTCGGTGACATAATTGTATTCAGTCCAGACTTAGAATCACAAGCCAAGCACTTACGAAATGTCCTCTCACGCTTACCCAACCACGGACTTAAGATCAACTGCGACAAGACGCAGATTGCAACTACATCCGTGAACCTCCTAGGGCATTGTATCACATCACAAGGTATTCAACCTTTGCCGTCGAAAACGAATTGAATCAGGAATATCAAGTCCCTAAAGACTGTTTGCGATTTGCCGAAAATTTTGGGAGTCCTTAACTACTATCGCAAGTTTTTTCCTGGTCTTTCAAGACAACTTCATACTTTGTGCGGGAACCTACGAATGCGAAAAGGACTTAGCAAGAATTCCATCATCAACTGGTCATCTGAAGACGAGGAATTACTTCGACTCGCCATCAACTCTTTAGTATCTAGATTTTCAACAACCATTACTTCTCACGACAGATGCTTCTAAATTCTTTATTGGAGCCACTTTAGAACAAATGATCGACACAGTTCGGAAGCCAATCAGTTTCTACTCGCGTACTCTCCAACCAGTAGAAACGAGATTCGACACTTTTGGTCGAGAACTTCTCGCCATCCACGAAGCAGTGCGCCATTTTATCAGCATCATTGGCAGCTGCAGATTTGTTGTATTCACACATCATGCACCAATAGTTAGCGCATATCAAAACGCGACTTCAACTATCGCCAAGTACCCTGCCAGAGTGGAAGGTCAGCTTTCACATCTAAGCATATGGCAATTTGACATCTTTCATGTCAACGGCGAACAAAACTTCACTGCAGACGCCCTTTCCAGGTCAGACGTCTCGCTACAACCACCTTTGCCGTCGACATTCACTGTCAACTCCGTGACACTCAGTGAACGTTCACTAACGCCATCCTTCCAGCGAACAGAACAGCGCCGTGACATTCACATTTAAAGATCAGTAGACCGTCACTCTACCAAGTTCATGTGCCGTCTCTGGGAAGACTTACCTATTATTTACCTCACGGGTACGCAGCCCAACAAGCCAGTTCTGCCGACCAGTTTTCAGAGAAAAGTTTTCCACTCAATTCACTCAATTTCTCACCCAGGAAGCAAAGCAACTATCCGACTTTTCACAGATCGATTTTGGGGCCACAGGCTCAGGCAGAACTCTAAGCGATGGGTCTCCGAGTGTGCTATTTGCCAGAAAAACAAGATCACACGGCACACTCGTTCTAAGTTGCAACATTTCCGAACTACTTCTCGCCTAGCCATCGTTCTAATCGTCATATTTCATCTGACGAAGGTTCAAGGTTTCAGCTGCTATCTAACTATGACTGATAGATATATACGATGGCCTGCGGCATTACCTCTTGGCACCATTTCTGCAGACGAAGTATCTAACGGTTTTATCTCTGCATGTATATCCAGTTATGGTGTTCCCAATGAGGT
Organism: Eudiplozoon nipponicum; assembly: GCA_029291075.1. Taxonomy (NCBI): domain Eukaryota; kingdom Metazoa; phylum Platyhelminthes; class Monogenea; order Mazocraeidea; family Diplozoidae; genus Eudiplozoon; species Eudiplozoon nipponicum. The sequence goes on along the minus strand of JAQBSW010012226.1, from coordinate 15,080 downwards.
CATCACTGACAGAGGCACCTGCTTCTCATCGGATCGTTTCAAAACCACCTTGCGGTTCATGGGATGCACCTTACGCCAGATGACTGCCTACCATCCCTTATCTAATGATATAGTAGAGAGAAGGCATAGGGAACTCAAAGCCGCTTTAGCATTGTCGTCCATTAATGGCAACTGGGTCGATTCACTACCTTTATTTCTGCTTGACATGCGTTTCCGCACTCGTAAATCCATTAAAACGTTTGCGTCACAACTCTTGTATGGCATGGATCTATGCCTGCCTAGTCAGCTCCCAAGTTTACTATCCGAACGGGATGACCCAGAAGACGAAGCTGCAAAAGTGTACTCGTTCGCAACGACACTGCTTTTTCACCACTACAACGAAATTATCGCGGTCCTTACACGATTTTGCTAAAAAAACCTAAGTATTTCATTATCATGTAAGGCGCGACACCGATATCAGTAAGCATATAGAGGTTGAAACCGTTTACCGAACCGTCTGATCCTGAGAGCATTCAACCTTCTACACTCTTCTCAGGCTCCATCTGCCTTCAATCTCAATCTTTGCATAATGCGTAATTGATATTATTTAACATTATGTCACGCAACGTGACCTATAAATCCACATGATTCATTTTACTTTTCTCCTACTCTCTTGTCTCACGTGGTATAACCGGCTAACAGCATTTAAATTCTGTTTACTGCGAATAACTAATATATATGCCAGTATTTATTAGGTTTTGCAAACCTAGTAACAAATTTGTTCTGCTGTGACCGAAGGGTTAAACCAAAGACAGCATGAACGAAAAGTATAATCTCATGTCATTCGTTCTCGTCACAACAGAACTAATTTGTTACTAAGTTCTCAACACATAATACATACTTGCATAAATGTGTATCATTTTTTAACAGTTCTTTAGTACTGTGCCATCTCTGAGGCAATGCACGAGTACATTTTTTATGAAGCTACTTTTTGATTTTCATAGATACATTTTTACATTATAATGTATGGCTCACATCCGAGCTCACACTGCCTATTTTGGTATGAACATTAACTTAGAGCTAACGCAATTGTATAGAAAAACTAAATAGCTATCAGCTTCATATTATGGTACAGACCACTTTCAATGCATATCTCAAATTCATCAGTTGCACAGTGACCACTCTTCAAATATCATGACCACATCGCCAGGCACACACTAGCTCCTTTGGTCGTATACAGACACATTGACAGCGATCCAGCATGCCCAGGTTTTACTTAAACCTGGCACCTTCAGTGGCAAAAAAAATCCTCACGCTGCGGCTCCCATATCTAACACTGCTCTATTTTGATTCACGCGGTATGACCGGCCACTACAGCTAACAAGTTGTGTAGAAATTCCTAGTGCTTATTTGGCATCGTATCATTGTTGAAGCAACCAACAAGCATACTTCAGTCCAGCATTTACGGTACATTTTTTATAGCTGTGGGAAGAATAATAACCAGTTGCTTAACTAGATTCGAACTCTGCAATGCATTTCTTATCTAGACTTGCCGAGAGGAATATTTTTTTCTTTTTCTCATAGAGGAAAGTGATGTAACGTCACAAAACAATTCGCCGACATATTGCGGAAATTAAATTCATTTCAATTTACGCGGCACCAATGAGAATAAAGCGAAATTTTCAGTTAACCAATGGTGTGCGAGCAGTCAAATCAAGGCTATTTAAGCACGGTGAATTTACCATGCAAGTCAGTTGTCGCGTTTGCCTTCTGCTGTGCGTTACGTGTGCGTGCTGTCTGCTATCGTCACCTACGCTGATTTTTGGCTTGCTTCACACAAATTGTCAATTTCAGTCACGCCAATCTTGCTGCTGTACAACTAGTGAGACAGGGCAACATCTACAATTCATCCCTTCAGTGAACCAGTTACTGCAGAACTTTAATGAGATTACTCAACTAATAACATGCCACGGACGTACACGCCACAGCACAAGGAATAACAACCCAACTCAACCAAAGTTGGTCTCAAGTGTCCAGGAGTACTTCTAGACTCCGCTATACTAACTGGCTTTTTCGGCATTTGCCGGAGAACGCAACACCGGCCGTAATAAGGCCCCCCAACAGTACTAACTCAGCGATATTTGAATCGTAACTGACTTTTTAACGTTGAACGGCGTTTACTTGAAACTGGGGCGTTTAAATATTGTAGGAATTTTTAATAAGGGCCACTAATATTACTTATTCTCAGTCGCCACGGCACCTAAACTCGTTTGTAACGTCGTAGGGCATTTACTTGAAGATGTAGAGGCCCTTTGGTTTCCACCATAAGAGAGCCTCTGGGATTCCAGGCCCGGATAATCCATATATGCGGTATGATCATCTAGTTTGGAACACTTCAGTTCCTCTGAACTATCTTTTAAACTACATTCCTTAAGTCCACTTTCTAACTGCTCTGTATCCTCAATATTTGATAAACCAGCCATAATATTAGGATTAAATTTCTTGCAATTTAATTAAGCTTACCGGGATGCGCTGATATCCACAGATGACAGAACCATATGGTGGTGACCTTGAAAACAAATATCCACGTCAATTACCTGAAGCAAATTTGAGATCCTTCCCAATAATGTGTATTAAGAACGATAGATGAAAGTGGATTACAATAATTTATTAGCAAAGATATCGCAGATGGAACCACGCAGTATACCGCTTGTGCAATTCAGCAACTCAGATAAAACTCTCTTATAAACATTCAACAAGATAAGACAAAAACATCGACAATATGAACAAAAAAAACTTTCAAAAAATATACAATATTTTTAAAAAACACAATATTGTTTTACGAAACCAGTGATAACATCAAATGTCCAAAAATAAAATTTGATTTATTTTTATATGAGGAGTTAATTGATGTCCAATAATTAAATTAACCTCCACATACAACCTCATGTTTACGATAATTAACCATACATGATATAGTCCTCATTCTTCAGTTACTTGATGACTCTTCCCGAACGAGTTCCAACATATTGTGCTGGTACTTCATTAAGTTTCATTTTCATATTGCATTGTTCTTTATTCTCAGTTGTCTCTGTTTTAATATTTACTTCTTTTCCATATTTGTTTGTCTCTTTCTTTTTCTCACACACTTTCGAGTCACATCTCGCCTCAGCTTCTGGATACTTCGATGGATACTGTTCCTCAGTCTCCTCCTCCGTCCATATAAACTGTGGAATGCAGCGATCCAGTGCTACCCACTATACTGTGCCATTTACTTCTATAAATGCATTTTTATCAGTCATATGATTGACTTTAAATGGCCCCTTATAGAACGGAGTCAGACAATTCTGTCTGTTCTCGTTAGTTATATATACATGAGATGCCAGCTTTAAATCTGAAGATACATAGCATTTAGACTTTGGACTTCTAGTTTTGGTTGGAGCTAAACGATTCATTTTATCTCTCAATGCTCCAACAAACCAATCTACTGAACTAGAGGCCCAATCAAGACAACTTGGAGCTTCTATTAGAAGATCTCCAGGCAACCTCAATGGCTCTCCATAAACAAGTTCTGCTATGGATGTTCCTAACTGTTCTCTGTATCTATATCGCTATGCCAGTAGCGTAATGCAGCATTCAGCTCACTCTGCAGTCTCTCAACCATTCCATTAGCTTTGGGATTATAAGCACATGTGTGTCTTAATTCTATCCCCATTGTATTAATTGATCTGATAAACAGTTCAGACATAAACTGACTACCAAAATTAGTAGTTACCCTTACTAGTACACCATATCGCAACATCCAATTATTCAAGAACATAAGTAAGACTTCTTGACTTTTACTTTACTTTACTGCGGCTGACTCCTTTTGGAGGATAAGCCGGATCCATGACATTTCATGGAGTTTCTTGGGAATTTGGTACAAGTGGTGTCCCCTCACCACTCGGCTTTTTGATCGAGGACGCACCTCTAGCCTTTGCACATCCAAGCGCAGTCTGCAAGGCAGCAGTAAGTTGCATGGTTGCCGGTGGCTGTTGAGAGCTCATTCGCCATTCGGAAGTACGGGGTACTGTCCAGGAGTCCATGTAATCCTGTGGCTGTTGAACCCTTTTGTGGCGGGGAACACACGCCGAGTCATGGTGCCGTCGTCGGGCTCATGTGGTATTTTATAGGAGATCCGATTGCCGGTCGGAAATCCACCACGCCTTGGTGACACCACCGCCATCCCCTCCTCAACGTGGTACGACGGTGTCAACCATGTCTCGATGGCCAAGACTTCTTGAGTTGTCATGTCATTCATGATTGCTACCTCAAACTGACGAATGAAACGATCAACCATCGTGAGTAAATACTTCTGGCTAGAATTTTCTGGCATTTCTACTATATCAATATGTACATGCATGAAACGACCCGCTAGTATACCAATCATTTTAATTTCAGATTTAGTATGACGCCAAACTTTACAAGTTTGACACCGGGCACATATCCTTAGGCTATACATATCTATCAGTGACCATCCTGATAGTTGCCTTAATGGAAGGATGACTAAATTCATGTAGCTGTTGAAGTACCTTATATCTTAATTCTAACGGTGCATACGGTCTAGTTTGGCTCCTGAAGATTTCACATAATATCCACTTATCTCCAATCTTCCAGCGTTTATATGTAGGATTCTTTACCAACAGAGCTACTAAAGGATCGAGACCTTGTACTTCCATCAATTGCTCGACAAAATCATTAGAAGATACAACAGAGCATACGAGTGACTCCGAACGAATCATATTTTCATCTGATACGTCTGGTCTACTGAGAGAATCTACCACCACATTCTCTTTTCCTGAGATATGATTAATGGTAAAATCAAATTCTGCTAGTCGGATTATTTGTGAATTCACCCGTCGAGAATAATTAAGCCTATTTGCTTTCCCAACGACACTTATCAACGGTTTATGATCAGTTAATATCGTGAACTGCTGTCCATTTAGGTAGTGCTCAAAATGAAACACAGCAGACTAAACTGCTAGTAACTCCTTTCCAAGAGTGTCATACCGCTTCTCGCGATCTTGGAATTTCCGACTATAGAATCCAATCGGCTTGACTATACCATTATCCCGTTGATTTAACACTGCTCCTATGGCTACATCGGAAGCATCTGTGACCAGCTCAAACGGCTTAGTCCAATGCACAGGTGCTAATGTGGTTATTGGGCTTAACAGATCTCTGGCCCTCTGGAACTTTTCCTTGTCGTCTTGGCTAAAATTAGTAGACTAGAACTTCTTGATCGCGCTCCGTTCACGAACTGAATGTCGAGTTAGCGACCCCAGAATTCTAGCTAAACCTGGTCTAAAACGACGATAGTATCTAATCATTCCCAAAAATCTACGCAATCGGCGTACAGTTCTGAGTTCTGGCACATACTTGATTGCTTGTACCTTATCTTCGAAGGGCTTGATTCCATCCTTGGAAATGGTTTGTGCAAGATATTTTACGGTAGAACAACCAATCCTGTTCTTTCCTGGTTTCACTACCAGTCCATAATTTTCCAGCTTAGACAAAACGACATCCTAGTGCTCCCGGTGTTCCTCCTGAGATTGACTATATATAATGATGTCATCTATATACACTAGCAAAAGGACAGCCTTGAAGAGCTTCCTCCGTCAAACGCTGGAATGTCTGACTTGCATTCTTCAAACAAAAAGGTATACATAAGAATTCATGCAATCCTCCTCCAGGGAATCGCACTGCTGTGAGCGGTATAGATTCTGCCTCCATAGGTACTTGATAGTACGCCTTCTGCAGATCTAACGTTGTATATACCTCATACCCCATTATATCCCTGAGCAAAGTACTCTGGTTCGGTAGAGGATACGAATCACCTTTCGTTACCGAATTCAATAGACGATAGTTACCACAAACCCTCCATTGACCTGGTTCAGGTTTGGGAACAACCACTATTGGAGATGCAAAGTTGGAATTTGAACGCCTACAAATTCCTTCTTCTCTCAACCGCTTAAATTCTTCAATAGCAACCTGCTGCTTATGTTGTGCTAACGGTTGAGACTTCGGCGAACAAGGTAGTGGCTCCACCAACTCGATTTGGTGTTCTATGCCTGTCTTTAAACCCTTGCGTTTAGCATTGAATGGCAGAAACACGGCCAGGTGTTTCTCGATGACATCCGCCAAGTCATCGGCGACGACGGGTCTGGGTAGTCTCACTGACCTAACTACTGAGGTCCCAGTCTCAGCATAAGTCACTATCCCAGTGCTTTGTCCAATGGTCCTAGATTTGGGATCTAAAGCGAGATTACTGCGCGTCTCTTCCATCGAAGCTTCCGAACCTAACTTCGATGTTTTTAGTATGCCACGAATATGCATACCTTGGAGCCTTGCATGCGCAACCCCCCTACGGCTCCTATTAGCGGGGGCTCCACTAGTTTTCCGGCAGCTTAGACCAGGCTACAGGAAGACTACTTCCTTTCCATCGGGGACCACCCAACTTTGGAAACGTGCATCCCCCCTCCTGACATTTTCCAAACTCGGCGTATTTGCGATGCGATATGCACCACTCGCGTGGTCCTTGTACACCCTCACGCGATTCGCCTCTCCGATGCTTGGAATTTGAACTTTGACTCCGAGAATTTACCCTACCTCTGTTGGAACTTTCCTTATTGTTTTTTATCCAACCCACATCCCTGCGGAGGGTACTTGATTAATTCTCTACGTTCAGGTGTCTCTCTGAAAGATGTGTGAGTTGCTGCTCCAGGCGTGAATCTGCTGTTACTGCATACACCTTAGGTTCCTTCTGACGATACACTTTGTCCAACCCTTTGAGCTTCTTTGGCCACTCTAGTTCCAATGTATCATAGACATCCAAGGTGGCTCTTAGTCTAGCAGGCAATTCTGCTACAAATATACTATTTATAACTTCCTCAGATATATCAAGCCCGATGGATTTTGAAATAAGTCTGTCATAAAATTCAGATGGAAGTAGATTTCCCATCTTTTCCTGACGTAATAAGTCAGTCATCCGTTCAATCCTCTCGGGTTGATATCGTCCATGGAGTTCTTCTACTAGAAGCTCAAATGCATTTTCTGGTTCGTTCTCAGTAACAAATTTCCTGAGTCTAAACAGATTCTTTTTTAATGTCTCAAGTAAGCACCACCAGGCCGAGGCAAACCTTTCTATAGGATCGGTCATCCATTTTAGTTTAAAATAAAATTTTGCTTCTTCGACCCATTCAGAATGGTTGTCTGGTCTGTACATATTAAGCTTAACATAGCTATCCATAGAATTACGACAAAAGCATTCATCTACATCATATCTTTCCGTATAGAGGATACTGGCGTGGTCGCCATTTTCTGTAGAGGCCCTCCGGTCACAAACATAAGAGAGTCTCTTGGATGCCAGGCTTGGAAAATCCATATATGCGGTATGATCATCTAATTTGGAACACTTAAGTTCCTCTGAACTATCTTTTAAACTACATTCCTTAAGTCCACTTGCTAACTGCTCTGTATCCTCAATATTTGATAAACCAGCCATAATATTATGATTAAATTTCTTGCAATTTATATATTATATTAATTAAGCTTACCGGGAGACGCTGGTATCCACAGATTACAGAACGATACGTTGGTGACCTTGAAAACAAATATCCACGTCAATTACCTGAAGGAAATTTGAGATCCTTCCAAATAATGTGTAATAAGAACAATAGATGACAGTGGATTGCAGTAATTTATTAGAAAAGATGTCGGAGATGGAACCACGCAGTGTTTCGCTTGTGCAATTCAGCAATTCAGATTAAACTCTCTTATCGACCCTCAACAAGGTAAGTCAAAATTTTGACAATATGATCAGAAAAAAAATTTACAATTATTTTAAAAAACAAAATTGTTTTACGAAACCAGCAATAATATCCAACGTCCAAATATAAAATGATTTATTTTTATATGAGAAGTTAATTGATGTCCAATAATTTAATTAGCCTCCAAAAACCTGGGACGTTTACAATATTCTGTAAACACCCCAGCTTCAAGTAAATGCCGTACGACGTTACAAACTCTGTTAGAGTGCCATAAAATAAAGAGACATTTACTGGTAGGGGGCTCTTAACAGGGCCGGTCTTGCGTTCTCTGGCAAGTGGAAAATATTCGTTTCATTAAAATATGTTTAAAACATAGCGTAATTCCTAAATGTTTGAAATTTAATTTGCCATTTAATTTAAATGATAAAGTTAGATCTCTTAAACATGAACTGACTTTGAACATAATGAATACATGTTGAGGCCCCTAACCTATTCGTGTCTGTAAGCCCCATAGATGCCAGTTCGCTGGAAGTCCTAAAATTCACAGTAGAATCTGATATGCTTATATTATTGCTTGCGTCATTTAAGTTCAAGTCCGCTATGTCCTGCACTAACCTACTTGTGTCCTCGAATTTAATATCGGTATCCATGATCAAATGGTATAACAATTAAATCGACACTTACGGTTGGCAATCGGAAGGTGAAAGTTGGAAAGCTGTTCCTTTCAGCAATAATCTGTTTTGGTATGTACGTGACCCCCCAATAAAATCAAATATACCTGTTCCAAGGCTCCTCCTCAGTGTTATTTTATATCAGAACACAAGGCAAGTGATGGAATAATATATTGGATAATGATGTAATCGTTTATTATGGAAAAAATGTTAAAATGCAGCAGACCAAAATTACAATACCAGACAGGGAGCGAGATACTCAAAAACTGAAAATAGCGCACAATTTTAAAATCAAGTATTTAAACAAAGAATGTTCTGGAAAATAAAAAGAAAAAATTCTTTTTAAATAAAGTTCGTTACAATCAGCTATGGTGGTTTAAATTTATCAGTCAAGGTCATTTTACATAAGGCGGAGGATTTAACATCCTCTACATGCATTGATTAGCGATTTAGAAAAACGCAAATATGAACTAATTAGAGAGAAAACTAAAATAAGATCTATGTTACTTTCCTTTTTGCACGCGGATGACTTTAAATGTATAGAGGATTTTACTGATGGCGCACGTAATAGGGAGATAAAAAAGGTTCACATCAGGCATGATAGAAAGTTAGGAAATTTGGGCATCTATAGACAGACCACAGTTAGGACGTGTCCTGCTGTAACTAATCGAGTGGTAAACCTCTCTAAAATAAAGCTTAATGAGAAACAGCTGGAAATGCTTAATCGTGGTCTGAATACAGCTATCCAAATTGAGAAATCACCAAAAAATGAGATAATTACTGAGGCTGTTAAAACAGCACAATTCCTCTCAGACAAGGATAAGTTTAGGTTTGAATTAGACGTAGCCGCAGCTGTGCTAACGTACGAAGAGGAAAAATATAAACCGAATTATGAAATAAAAAGTCTCAGGAAAGAGTTAATAGCAAACAGTGTGATATGTTTGAAAGCAGACAAAAGGGGAGCGACGGTTCTGATGAGTCAATCTGACTATAATGATAAAATGTATGAACAACTAGACAAAACCTAATACATACTTGAATATAGAGGTATACACTAAAATTAATAAAGATCATACGGATAAGTTACAAGAAGAAGTTAAATTATTGATCAATAACGTGATTGCTAATGGAGAAATAGATCAAGCGCATGGTAACTCTCTCATACAAAGAGATACAGTCGTTCCCAGAGTGTACGGTTTAGAAAGGATACATAAATCAGGCAACCCATTGAGAATTATTGTTAATGTCCAACACTCCCCAACATATAAAATGTCTAAGTTTCTATGCCATAGAATAAGGAAATATTCGTACTTCCTAGACCATACTTTGATGAATTCATACCATTTGGTTGAGATTGTCGATAGATGTGAGCTAAATGAAAACGATAGATTGGTGAGTTTAGATGTGGTGTCAATGTACACCAATATACCAATACCTAAAGCACTAGACTATTTTCAGCGTTTCCTGGTTGATCATCCAGTAATATTGGAAGGAAGCAAAATGACGATAAGACACGTCATGGAGATGATGTACGTATGTATGTCCTCCACTTATTTTAAATTTAGGAATGCATTTTATAAGCAGATTAGAGGTGTTCCAATGGGGCAACCACTGTCAGTTCCAATAGCTAATATCTTCATGCATTACATGGAGAAAACCCTCTTAGATATAACACCTCTAAATCCTAAATTGTATGTACGATATTTGGATGATATATTAGTTATTTGGAATCACGGGGAGGATCAACTGATAAATTTCTTAAACATAGCAAATCAGGTGAGCGAGCTGAAATTTACAATTGAAAATGAATCATGTGGCGAATTACCATTTCTGGATGTCAAGTTAATTAGAAATGGTACAAAACTAGAACGGGATGTTTATAGGAAGGATACTTACTCAGGTATCCTTCTTAATTTCGATTCAAATCATCCATATAGAATGAAAATCGGTATCTTAAAATCGATGATAATAAGAAGCTTAAGATTAGCAGATATAAAACATAGGGAGATTGAATTAGGTAGACTGCGAGAAATATTCAGTGCTAATGGGTACCCTCTAAAGTTAATTGAAGCAACTATAATGAGCGTTATAAGTAAATTTAATCATGACTGGAAGTACGTGAAGTCAAATAAAACAAAAGATGACCGGAGGGTAATGGTAATACCTGACTCTAAACTAAGTAGGAAAATAAAAATGGTAGCATCAAAATACAATATACGTACTATTTTAAAACAGACCCTTACCCTAGGTATTAAACTTCCCAACCAAAAGGAGAAAATAGAACCGTTAGACACATCAGGAGTATATGAAATTCCATGTAACGCACTGTAACCTTATGTACATGTGGTGAAACCATGCGCCCAATTAAGGTAACGAAGAGGGAGATACATAAAACCGCATGCAAGTATGTCTATGTTAATAGACAGATCTTGCATGCAATATAGTAGAGATAGACATACAATTAATTGGGATAGGTGCAGACTATATCAATTTGTAGTCGTAGCTAGATCGACAAGACTTGATTAGATAATCCATCCGAAATTAAATCGAGAAATGACATCATGAATGAAACAGCCGTAGAAAAATCACTAGGTCCTATTTGGAATACAGCATTAAATAATGGTAGAAAACGAAGATTGCACGAATCAGAATCAGAAACTCGCTCAAGTAAAAGAATAAGAACACTGGACTGATATTAACTTACAGAGGTGGAGGGTGAGTAATTCACTATCTCCTAATTTATTTTCTGATTATCTTATAATTTCATCCTTGATTACTTGTTATCTTATTTTATCTGTTATCTTACGTTCTGTTGTTAGTGTAGCGCCTTTTAACAAACATTTATGTTTGCATCTTTCTTTATCAGACAATTTTCAATTTCTTTTACGACCCCTTTTTATTTTATTTTAACTATCTACCCTAGTAGAATACTTTTCCGTTTCTAATTTAATTTTGCTAACTCTTAATTATTTACTGTATTCACAGTATCTTGCCCCCTCCTCACCGGGATGCCACTCGTAATTACTTCATTTAGGATAGTACGTGTAAAAATAGGTCTGACGTGTGCATTTAGGAAATGACAGTTATCATTTTAGTTTCATGTGAATTACTGATACACGTGCCGCTAATTATATGTGACAGATTATTTCTCAGTCTTAAGCAAACGCTCACACACACACACACAAACACACAGACGTGGCATACGCTTATCTAGTGACTAGTCAGTGTTGCTAAATCGCTGTAATTTCACTGGGATGAGTGTACACGTGCAGTAGTTGATTACTCCTCAATCAAAAACAAACGAGAATACATACACACAGGCATGGCGTACGCTTATCTAGTGAGTTGTCATTAATTTAGAATAGAATAGAATAGAATATCTTTATTTGGATTCAAACCACACATGTTCCATCAAATAATAAAATTGTAAAATGTACAATATAAAAAAAGTTATCACATCACATAAAAATGTGCAATTAGTCTCATGTAGATAAGTATATCTCACTAATTGTACTGTACAATATATCAATATCAGAAAGTTCGGCTGTAAAGAATAATAGATACATCATCAAAATAGGAAAAATTAAGGTATAATGCGAGTGTAACATTATGCAAAAAAAATTGGGAACCATGACTAGCAAGTGATTGTGTGTATTGTTGACTAACATGATGATATAATGCATAACATTTCAATATTAATAATGCAAAACTAGGAAATAAAAATCTCAAGAAATTCTGTTTCCGATAACAATTATCCTTGTCTTTTATTCAACCATGAGAAAGTATTATCATAATCAAAATAAAAAAATATCAGCAGGATTGTAGACTTTTTCTAGTTCAGTAGATAAAAATTTAAAAGACATCTTAGATGGAGGCATTTCTCTAAGCCCCTTTGGCAATTGGTTATAAATTTTGTAGATTTTCGAAAAAGAGAATAACTTGCTCGCAACATTCCCCACCAAAGGAGGAGATATTGCCAAATATCCAGATCTAGTTCCAACTTCATGACTCTTTCTTATCGGATTCATATAGGCACCATTCCACTGGTTCAAATGGAAAACGTTCATGCAATAGCACATCCTCCGAAACCACAAAGATTGCAGTGATACAAATTGTAATCTAGAGGCGTATATAGTGCAGGAGATAGGACTAATTTGTTTCACAACTTTTCTTTGTACAGCTTCTATCTTATTGGACAAACCCTTTTTTAATAGATTCCAAGTAGCGACAGCATATTCTAGTATTGGTCTAATCCATATTATATACATTTTAAGTTTTATGTCATTCGATAAGATATTTCGATTTATTAGTGCCCATCTTTTCTTGGCATTGCCTACTATCCTTTCAATATGTCTCTCAGCAGAAGCTATACATTGAATAGTTATGCCTAAATCCTTTATTTCTTGCATAAGTTTAATCTCAAACACATCATTAATCACAGCATCATGAAAATAAACCTAATGAAAGTCTGTTCTGTTACCTATTTTTAAAGCTCTCGTCTTTTTATTGTTTATTCTCAGCCCTAGTGTAATCACATATCTACTCAAATCATACAAATCTAATGTCACATTATTTTTGGAGAATTCGACATTTTTTGGATCAATTGGAAAGATTATTTTTAAATAATCAGCGAATTTGCAAACTCGACCGTTAAGGATCTTAGTTTCCAAATGTGCAAATACGATTTTAAATAAAATTGGCCCCAAACTTGATCCCTGTGGAACTCCACTCTTTACTCGTTTCGATTTTGATATCAAATCGTTTACTTGAATACTCATTCTTCGATTATATAAATAGTATTTAAGTAATCTAAAAATATTCTGATCAATATTCAAAAAACTAATCGCATGCAAAATAGCATCAAAAGATATAGAGTCAAAAGCTTTTGAGATATCTATAAATACAATTAATGCATCTAACTTATTCTCATCTAATGTAATTACATGTTTCCACATAGAAAGCATATTAGTAGTTGTCGATCTATCTTTTGTAAAGCCATGTTGACATAAATTAAAATCAGCCGGCAACATACGTTCTAAATGATCTAGTATCAATCGTTCTATTATCTTCAAAAACGAAGGGGTAATAGAGATTAATCTATAATCCCTGGCGCACGTTGGCTTACTTACTTTTGGCAACGGTTTAGCTACTATCGTTGGTATATCGATTGGTAATTTCCCATTCTACAAAATTATATTTATAAAGTTGCAGAGTGCATTCGTAAAAGTTAAGGGTAATTGAAGCAGGTTATCAATCGAAATACCAAGATGATCTTTTTGCTTTTTTGATTTGATTTTTAACATTAATTTTATAAATTCATCACTGTCAATAACAAGTCCTGGTTGCTGGTCTCCCAAAGGATCAGGTAGTTCCATGAAATTTCTTTCATTCTGTGGATTACATATCAAATTGCCAAATACTTCATCCAATTCACAGAGAAATTCATGCTCAGTTTTATCGACAGGTAATATAAGCTTTAACTTTTCCTTATATTTACTGTAATCTGTGAGGAGTTGGTATCCTAATCTAGGATTACTCTTCATTTTGGCCAAAATAATTCGTTCTGATCTTTGACGAATTATCAGCAGTGATGAATTAATTTCGTTATCAATGAAATCTAACCTCATTTGTTTAATACTATTGATAAGACTACACTTTATTATATTATCTCGTTTAATTCTTAGTTTACATAATTTCCTATTAATTCGTTTAGGTATAATGTCCGTAAACGTAGATGCCTGAAATAAAATAGATAATAACGATGAAACAGAATAAACAAATTCGTCAGTGTTCAAGAAATAAGAACTTTCATAATCAATCAGTATGCTTAATTCTCTAAAAGGATTCCAGTTGATTCTGGAACAGTGCACGTGTGCATTTTCAAAATTAAGTTTCTGTGTTTTGCTACTCAAGATTTTCCATTGTAAAATAATTTGTTTGTGATCCAATTCTTTGAAATAGTTAACAACATCATAACTGTGTGATTTCACCGTTTCAATTTCTAAGTATACATGATCACTGTAATCTCATTTTGAAGCGTATACACATGCAGACATATACACAAACCAATTTGACATACACTTTCCTAGCATTTTATTTTAAGAAAAAAACATGTTATGCTTAAGAGATCTAACAACAAGTATAAATGGGGCAGTTTAAACTAATATTTCCACTTGATATCGGATCGCAACCCGATAATCAGGTAAATGCCGAGGATGTCCGTAAGTGTGATGTTGTCCAGAAGTACTCCTAGATGCTTGTGGCCAGCTCGGGTTGACTTGGGTTGTGGTTCCTTCTGTTGTGACGTTGTAATCACGATGGATAACTTCGATTAAGTACTGCAGTAATTGGCTCGTCTCTCTAGTTGTGCAGCAACAAGATTGGCGTTACCAATGTTGGTGAAGCCAATCCAATAATCAGTGTAGGTGATGACAGCAGACAGCACGCACACGTAACGCACAGCAGAAGGCAAAAGCAACAACTGAACTGCATAGTAAATTTACCGTGCTTAAATAGCCATTTCATAGAAATATATGCCTACTTGCACACTACTGGTTAACAGGATGTTTCGCTTTTTGATCATTGGTGCTGTAGAGGCTCCTAACCTATTGGTGTCTGAGAA
>JAQBSW010012225.1:0-17450 GCA_029291075.1 Eudiplozoon nipponicum | reverse complement strand
CAAGCATTGAGCTTGAACTGGATGTGACGCACGCAATTTGATTGGTTTCTATTTTTCACACTCTCTTTGTTCGCATATTTCTATCTTGTTTTGCTTTCCAATTTATATATAAAGATCTGTTCATGACTAAATATTTGAGAAGACCATGAGAAATAATATTTTCTTATATCTGTTAAATTTTTTTTTGTTTTTGCACACAGGAAGGGTACAATGAATTTTAATAAAGCTCAAATTTCAAAAGAATACATAATTATTTAAAAGGAATATATCCATATATGCATGCTTAAATTCTTCTAAATATTTATTTTGTTAGTTATCTTTTTTACAATTCCATGTCATGCTAGAAAGTTGATGGAAAGATGTATTTTCACTAAATTAATTTTTTAAATTATATATATTGAATGATGTCCTCTAGATTTCCTGCAAAATATTGATGAAGAATAATACCCAGATTGGCAACCATTAGAGTGTTCAATTCTAATAGAACTAACACAAATACTTCGATCGTGACATAGTCGAATTTTCCTCATAGTCTGACTTCTTGCACGCAATAACCTTGTCTTTTAGCGATGGTCCAGTTAATTTAAAGAAATTAGAACGACTAACACAGTCTCAGGAGAAAAAAGGATCAAAATGATTACTGCCTTTAATATTAGATTTATAAATATTTAAATAGCAAAACATTGTTGGCTTAAATTGTCTCACAGTATAAGAATTAATATAAATATTTTAATATACGTTGGTACAAAATAATTTATTTTAAAAAAGGGCATGTGAGCAAAGTTTGCTTTTAAGTAATTTTGTTTAAATTATTGAACACGTTACCCAATTTCTATCTACACCATTCTACAATGATTGATATCCGGCTTGAATCATAAAATTCACACTGTAAATAAATAAAATTTCCCATATTTAATTTTAATTGGCATTTATGACGCCAAGAAAAATAGTGGCCAAAATAAAGCATAAATCTGTAAATACTTCGTAGATTCGAGAAAAACTAACACTTACAATTAAATTAGTGGCCGTTTAAATATGACGAAAACATGTAAATTATAAGTATATAGTTCTAAATAGTTATTTCGCTGCTCAATGTCTGTACTAATACTGACTGCTTTAGTAACAAATTAATTCAGTTGTGCCCAGAAGGATAAATCAAAGACGGCATTAACGGAAAGTATGAACTCATGCACATTAGTTTCGTGCCTACTGGCGAGTGATAAGTAGAAGCCGGTGCTACACCCTTTAACCACCATATATTTGGGTGAGGAATATAGGATAATAGGACGTTAAAATCGCCTAGACGATTGTGTGAACCTATACTAGTGAAGCTAACATTATATAAAGACACGTAAATGCGACTTCCAGCTAAATCACCTCATATAGTATACATAACGAGTCTGTAAAGGATACTAACACTATCGCTATTGTGTTAGTAACCGATACCAGCATTGTAGAACCGAAAAGGTACATGATAGTAATGTTATTTTTGCCGAGTTGGTACATGGTACCAACATGATGGATATCAGTTTACTCCAGTAAATCCATACACTCTGGCCTTTATCAATATCAGTTATCACATTTCGTGGTAAACATGGCATCATTGATTTCAATATATAAAGGTTAAATACTGTTTATTACGAAGATCTAATATATATATATATATATATATATATATAAACACAGAAATTAATAGTTAGGTGTTGCAGAAACTAGTGAAAGCATGTGTTCATTTGTATTGAAGGATAAACCAAAGACAGCATGAAAGGAAAAAAGAATCTCATGTACATCCGTTCCGTGCTTACTGGCGACTCATCAGTAGGAGAAGGTTCTAAGTCCTTTAGATGAGGAATATGGGATAATAGTACGGTATGATCTCCCGAACGAATTTGTAATCCTTCCGTAGAGTAGCTAACATCGTACAGTCTCGACACTGCGATTTCAAAAAGATAACTCACTCTATATAATATATATATATATATATATATATATATATACCGAGTCTAGAAAGGATACACTATTATGATTATTTCGTTAGTGACCGGTACCAACGTTATGGTACCGAAAATGTACTTGGAACTAACACTAGGGTTCCCAAGTCTATACATGGTATTATTATGATGCATATCAATGTATGCTCTAACACAGAGAAATTTTGAGAAATACAATTATTTCTGAACACATGTTACTTTGGTAAAGCCATACAATCTGGCGTTGATAGATATCAGTTATCACATTTCGTGGTAAGCAAGACATCATAGAATTCAATATAAAAAAATTAAATACTGTTTGGTGCGGAGAATAATATATATGGAAGTATGTATTGGGTGATGCAAACCTAGTAACAAATTAGTTCAGTTGTGACCAGAAGGATAAGCTAAATACAGCATGGACGGAAAGTATAATCTCATGTACTCGTAGGACTCGCTAATACGCCCTTTAACCATTACATATTTGGGTGAGGTTTGTCGGAATATAGGAGGGTACGATCTCATTAACGAATGTGTAAATCTATAGTAGTGAAGCTAACATCCCATAAAGTCACGGAAATGCGACTTAATGCTGACTCACACTAACACAGTATGTATAATGGTGTTGCAAAGCTAGTAACAAATTAGCTCAGTTGTGACCAGATGGATAAACCAAAGACAGCATGAAAGGTAAGTATAATCTCAGACACATTCGTTTCGTGCTTACTGGCGAGACATCACTAGGAGCCGGTATTACGCCATTTAAATAATATATATTAGGCTGAGGAATGTAGCATAATAGGACGGTACAATCTCCAACACGAATTTGGAAACATATAGTAGTGAAGCGAACATCACGTAAATGCTCCAATTCTACTAACTGTTCAATATTATATATATAGCGAGTCTGTAAAGGATACTAACACTATGGCTATTAAGTTAGTAACGGATACCAACATTGTAGTACCGAAAATGGAAATGAAACTAATATTAGGATTGCCGAGTCGTTACATGGTACCAACATGATCGATATCAATTTATAATATAGTTATCCGACATTGAGAATTACAATTATTTCTGAACCCTGTTATTCCTGTAAAGCTATACACTCTGGCCTTGATAGATATCAATTAATACATTTCACGGTAAGCATGACATAATAGAATTCAATGTATAGCATTTAAATATAATTTGGTGCGCAGAACCAATATATATGCAAGTATGTATTAGGTGTTGCGAACCTAGTAACAAATTAGTTCAGTTGTGACCAGAAGGGTTAAACACAGACAGCATGACCGGAAAGTATAATATTATGTACATTCGTTTCGTGCTTGCTGGCGACTCATCAGTAGGATCCGGTATTACGCCCTTTAACCATTTTATAATTGGGTAAGGAATGTGGGATAAAAAGACAGCACAATCTTCTAGACGAATATGTAAACCGATAGTAGTGAAGCTAAAATTATATAAAGTCTCGAAAATATGAATTTCAGCTAACTCACTCTATATAATATATATCGAGTCTGTAAAGTACGCAAACACTATGGCTATTGCGTTAGTAACCGATAACAACATTTTAGTTCCGAAAATGTACTTAGTATTAATACTATGGTTGCCGAGTCGGTACATGGTACCAAAATGATGGATATCAATTTATGCTATAGATCACCAAAATTGACAATTTCAACTATTTCTGAACACCTGTTACTCTAGTAAACACATAAACTCCGGCCTTGATAGGACGGTACAATTTCCTACACGAATGTGTAAACCTATAGTTGTTGAAGCGAACATCATATAAAGCATCGAAAATGCGACTTCCTGCAAACTCTTCTATAGAAAATATATACCGAGTCTGGAAACGATACTAGCACTATGGCTATTGTGTTAGTAACCGATACCAACATTGTACTACCGAAAATGTAAATGATACTAATATTATGGTTCTTGAGTTGTTACATTGTACCAACATGATGGATATCAATGTATAGTATCGTTCATCGACATTGCGAATTACAACATTTTCTGAACACCTGTCACTCTAGTAAATCTGTACACTCCGGCTATGATTAATATCAGTTAACACATTTTGCGGTAAGCATGACATCATTCAATTCAATATATTATAGTTAAATATTGTTTCTTCCGAAGAACTAATATATACGAAAGTATGCATTAGGTGTTGCGAACCTAGTAACAAATAAGTTCAGTTGTGACCAAAAGGATAAATCTTACGCAGAACGAACGCAAAATATAATCTCATGCACATCCGTTTCCTTCTTACTGACGACTCATCAGTAGGAGCCGTTATTACGCCCTTTAACCACTATATATTTGGTCGAAGAATGTGTACCGTTCTATTATTCCACAAACTTCGACCGAATATATAGTGCTAAAGGGCGTAATACCAGTTCCTACTGGAGAGTCGCCAGTAAGCACGAAACGAATGTGCTTGAGATTATACTTTCCGTTCATGCTGACTTCGGTTTATCCTTCTGATCACAATTGAACTAATTTGTTACTAGGTTGGCAACACCTAATACATACTTTCATATATATTAATTCTTTGCAACAAATATTACTTAACTTTAATGTATTGAATTGAGTGATGTCATGCTTACCGCGAAATGTGCTGACTGATATCGATCCAGGCTAGAACGTTTGAATTTTTTTTGAGTAACAGGTGTTCAGAAATTGTTATAATTTTTAATTTCGGTGGACTTTAGCATAAATTGATATTCATCAGTTTGATATCATGTACCGACTCGGAAACCATAGTGTTAGTGCCATGTACCTTTTCCGGACAATAATGTTGGTTTCGATAACTAACACAATAGCCATAGTGTTAGTATTCTTTACAGAATGGTTATATATATTATATAATGTGGTTTAGCGTTGAAGTCGCATTGGCGTAGACTGCATATGATGATTGCTTTTCTATTGCAGGTTTACACCTTCGTCTAGGAGATTGTATCGTCCTATTATCCCACATTCCTCACCAAAATATATAGTGGTTAAAGGGCGGAATACCGGCTCCTACTTATGAGTCGCCAGCAAGCACCAAACGAAGTGCATGAGATTATACTTTCCGTTCATGCTGTCTTTGGTTTATCTCTCTGGTCACAACTGAACTAATTTGTTACTAGATTTGCAACACCTAATACATAGATGCAACACGTCTTCTATTTTTTTTAAAAAGATGCTTATAAATTCTTGTTTCTTATCTTGTATTTATACTGCTGATAGTCTGAGCGTTGCAGGTACATTCAAATTTTTATATAGTTAATAGTGTCGATGTCATATATTTTCTGTATATTTTGAATAATTCGCATACAATTTAATTTTTTGAAAAATACGTTAAATTTATATTTTGTAAAAATTTCGGTCGGGAGATTAAATAATAACGCACCAATCAACGTCGTTCTGGGTGGTATTTTGCCTTCATCAATAAAAATCTCCTGCACAAAATTAGCGATTGTCGAATTTATACTGCTCGCTGTTCACATTGTGTAATGTCATCATTTTTCGATTCCATACAAAAATATATTTGAGAAAACGCTTTTTGCAGGAATAGAAAACTACAAACAAAACTTTTAAAGAAATAAAACATCGATCAATATGGGGAACATCCAGTGAATAAGGACACAGATTCAAGGCAGGCGATCAAAAACTAGAAGTTTCTAGATTGCATTATATCTAGATAGTGAGGAGGAACATCTAGACTCCGATAACATTAAATTATTAATTATTGATAATTTTAAACCATTGTGGCTGATTGAATAGAGTATTATTGGAAAGAAAATATTTGTTTAATTTCTATAGAAGTCTTCGTTAAAAAACTTTGCAATACATATAAGTTTGAATTGTGAGTAATTCGAGGTAATATTTTCAGAAACTTCTCTACCTTGACTTTATCTAGCAAGCTGCTTTAAAAATTTTATTTCTCATTTTCGGTTTTAAAAATTTTGATTTTCACAATATAATCCTGAAACTATATTTTGTTTTGATTTGTGCATATTGGGAACTTTCAGTAACAGGTAACTTAGTAATTCTGTTTTTGATTTCTAATTAATTTCCAGGTTATTGACTTATGTGTACTGTTATATAAGCAGTACACGGTCTTTCGGCTATTACTGGATTAATCAAATATATTTTAGTGTGATTAACATAGAGAATAATCATAATTTTGAGGACATTCATGATTTAACTCAAAATATTGTAGGCCTGAACTTAATGGTTATGGAAGGGAAAACAAACTTATCAGACTCACATAGTCATACTAACACTGAATTGGACATGAAATATTTGGGGTTCTCATCAACTAATAGGGTTGGAGCCCCTACAACAGGCAAAGTTAGGACGTGATTGTTTATGAAAAATGTACAACGACGATTAAGCGAAAGCAAATCCATTCAAAGAATTCCGAATATTTTCTGTATTCCATGAATTTTGATACATCTTTCATATCATCTGGTTTAGAATCGTGAGCAAAATGATTTTTCATGTAAGAAAAAAATATCGTTCTGATTGTCTGAAAGTGTCGATGACGAGTTGAAAATGAACACGCCGGCGCTCTCTGCCTCTGTATAGAATAGTTAATGATTTTCAAAAACCGTTTTGTGCAACTTATCATTTTCACTCAGCAGCGACTTTCCGTAATTCAGTACAGTTAAAATTCGAAATTTTAAATTGGCAGTCGAAATATAGTTAATGTTAAAGCAGCACAAATTGCACCGCCAAAATATTGCGTTCGCTATACATTTCAATTTGTAAAAAGCATAAAGTAAAAAATAATTTTTAAATTTCTCCGATATTCAAACATATTTATTTCAAATAAAGCAAGTATACCTTTTCCCAAAAATCATCTAGCAATAATATTTATTAAATAAAATGTATTTTGATGAAAATGACATAATCATTGTTATTTTAGAGAAACAAATGTCACATTAAAATTTTTAATACTTTGGATCATCATATTCATTTCTCTCAATAGGTACAAAAACCGCAACCAATCCAATTGTCTTTTCTTGAATTAATATTATACAGAAAGGGAGATGGCAGACTGGTAATCAAAATTAACCGCAAAATGATTAAATTTTTAAGTACATTGATAAACACTCCTTAGTCACAAACTCTGAAGTGAAAATTTGGTGTGCGATTTATCCTTCGAAATAAGGAAAATCTGTTATTAGGAATTCCATAGCCAACACAATTTAATTAGTTATGGCATGTCCCAAAAGGCGGTTAGAAACAAAAATTAAGTTTAAACATAGATAAAATACAATAAAAGTATACCCAACTAAAATACAAAATATAATTCCATATTAAATATAAAGGAGATGTAACATCCTAAATATTTTCGGGATGGTTGACGCAAAATTTGTTTTCTATGTTACAAAAAGCCAGTTTAATATAAATTTAAAGCATTATATCAAAAGTTGAAGCGTTCAAATTTATAAAGCAGAAACTTACAACACAAATCAAAATAACAATCAGCATTCTCTTTCAAATAAACTTAACAAAAATTTCTGCCAATTTATATTTAATTTTGGGAACAAAATGTGTGATAATTTACAATTTTTGTTATGTAAGAAATTCAGGCATCACATAAAAATTGATTTCTATTTGCAAGTGTTCTTTATATAAAAATACGAAGCTGAACCAGCCATCTTCTTAGACCTGTATTCAACATCCTTAAACCTCAGCTAAATAAACTAGAGATGGTACATGAATTGTACTATATATAAACATAACCTAAATTGTTTTTCCATTTGTAAAATATTTGCATTACAATTTCGTTAAATTATAGCTAAATATGCTGCAAAGACATGCTATTTAATAAATGTCTAATTTCCACATCCATTTATTTCTTAATTTGATAGAGAAAAGTGTGAGGTGATTTTATTAAATCGAATTTAGCAATATGCAGATTTGGAAAATGCCCGTCGAAATTAACTAAAGGTATATATCGATTTATGTTAAATTATACACTAAAGTGGATTGATGTATGTTCTGGACAACACCGGACACAAAATAAAAATATTAGCATCAAACACAACAAATAAACTTTGTTGAGAAAACCTATTATTCAAGGCGATACACTGATTATTGCATAAGTAAAATTGTATGATTAAACACATATATTGTTATGCATTTCTTACAAAGACTATTGTCTCATATATCACGGTGAAATTATTCGTCAAATTAAAGTAATAGCAGAGGAAAATTAACCCTTATAAGGATATCGTCATCTCACTAGACATGATCTTGTTCGTCATGCAGTAGGAACTTTACTCCAATAAATTTGACTATTGTTAACTCATAACGATATACAAATGTAAATGATCATTAAAATATAAATGATTTGCTAGATTGCGTTATGCCTGAAACCGTGGTGTACAACTTACAGTAATTCGTTTGAAGCACAACACTCATAAAATGTGGTAAATGAAGGTTACACTAATTAAAATAATAAAATAGCTCAACGAAATTTTTATTAACCAATAATTTACATGACCTTATGATTTTGTTACATGAATTTATTATGTCTATCTCGTCATTTAGAGTTATTTCTTTACTACCATTAACAATTCCCTCGTTTAATGTTTTTTTATCTATTGGTGAAATTATTTTATGGATTAAATACTGTTTGTTGCGAAAAGCTAATATATATGCAAGTATGTATTAGGTGTTGCAAACCTAGTAACAAATTAGTTCAAATGTGACCAGAAGGATAAACCAAAGGCAGCATGAACGGAAAGTATAATCGCAGGCACATTCGTTTCGTGCTTACTGGCGACTCATCAGTAGGAGCCGGTATTACGCCCTTTAACCGCTATATATTTGGTCGAAGAATGTGGAATAATAGAATGTTAGCTTCACTATTGCAGGTTTACAAATTTATCTTGGAGATTGTACCATCCTATTATTCCACATTCTTCCACCAATTATTAAGTGGTTAAAGAGCGTAATACCGGCTCCTACTGATGAGTCGCCAGTAAGCACGAAAGGATTTTGCTTGAGATTATACTTGCCGTTCATGCTGACTTCGGTTTATCCTTCTGATCACAATTTAACTAATTTGTTACTAGGTTCGTAACACCTAATACATACTTGCATAAATATTAGTTCTTCGCAACAAACAGTATTTAACTGTAATATATTGAACTGAATGATATCATGCTTACCGCGAAATGTGATAACAGATATCGATGATGGCCAGAGTGTATGGATTTACTGGAGTAAAAGGTGTTCAGAATTTGTTGTAATTATCAATTTCGGTGATTTTTAGCATAAATTGATATTCATTAGGTTTGTATCATGTACCGAATCGTAAAACATAGTGTTAGTACCATGTACCTTTTCGGTACAATCATTTTGGTATCGGTTACTATCACAATAGCCATAGAGTTAGTATCCTTTACAGACTCGGTATATATATTATATAGTGTGAGTTAGCGTTAAAGTGGCATTGTCGTAGACTTAATATGCTGTTAGCTTCACTATTGCAGGTTTACATATTCGTCTAGGAGATTGTACCGTCCTATTATTCTTATTCTTCAACCAAATATATAGTGGTTAAAGGGCGTAATACGGGCTCCTACTGATGAGTCGCCAGTAAGCACAAAACGAATGTGCATGAGATTATACATTTCGTTCATGCTGCCTTTGGTTTATCCTTCTGGTCACAATTGAACTAATTTTTTACTAGGTTCGCAATATCTTATGGATTGTCTTCAATATTAGTGAACTTAAATCATAAACATTAACTTTCCATATAATATTTCTATGACGAACAATTTTTGTACAATTTACTCAATCTTTTCTTCTCAAACTCTTCCTATTTAACTTTAAATATTATTTATCTTTCATCCCAAATTTTTATCATATAAATTTGCCAGATATTTAGGATTCTCTTTTCACTGACTTAACTGATAATTTTTCCTTCATTCAAATTAGGGAAAAACAGAGTTTTTCTATAACATACAAAAAATAAAATAAATAACTCATTGCATTTTGACTCAAATTTTGCACAGTTATAGACTTCACACAATCAGGAACCTGACGCACTTCTGTTTTGTGTGAACAGCCATTGAAAGTCAGACGATATTTTTATTCCTTCACTGAAATAGGTACTGCCTATGATGATCGTGGTTTTTCGAATTACAATCGGAATTTAATGTTAAAATTTCGTGACGAAATATATGGCAGAGAGAAAAATAATTTTTCTCAAATTAAAGAGTGGCTGGTAGGAAGTAATATCTGTCTGATGGCAAGTTATGCATAGCAAAGATGCAAAATTTACGACAATCAACTTTTATGTAACCAATCAACCATGTTTCTG
Source organism: Eudiplozoon nipponicum (assembly GCA_029291075.1). NCBI lineage: Eukaryota > Metazoa > Platyhelminthes > Monogenea > Mazocraeidea > Diplozoidae > Eudiplozoon > Eudiplozoon nipponicum. Next base: position 7,136 of record JAQBSW010012225.1, on the reverse strand, counting down.
TAATTTGTTTTTTATTATTTAAAGCATTTGCTGACAAAAGTACGCAATTTGTTTGCATTTCCATAAAATTCAAATATAAAAGAGTTACAGATTGTATGCTAGCAATAATATTTGATTCTCTAAACGTTCACGATGGCCTTAAAGTTTACTCTTCACTTGGTCGCAATTACTCTGTTAATGGCTAGCATTGTCTTCGAAACAGCCAAATCAGAATACGTCACATATATTCAAGACAATTCATCGTTCTCCGGAAATTTCTTTATTAATAATTCCACAGCTGATTAAACAAATTAACTATTTTCAGCAAATGTTTATTATTACGTTTATTAAATAAAATAAATTATTGCCAATGATACATATTTTTGCGTGTATACCGTTGTTTCTGAAATATCCGTATAAAGCGCTTAATGCCTGACAGCAAAAGTAAGACTTCAGAAAAAACAGAATGTACAACAAATTTTTCTAACTCTCTTATCGTAAAAAGTATTAGTTGCTATCTCTATTTAATGTAAAAGTAAATAAGCTGGTTTCTATTTTGATGTAATATAGCTTGCAAAGTATATATATTATATGTTGTATCATAATGGATTAGGCCAAGTCAGTTTTAATGCTTCGTAATTATACAACTTTCATATGAACTAAGAAATTTCTCCTTTCATGGATTCCTATTCTACACTATTTTTCGTCAATAAAATACGTTTTTTTGATAATTCAAATAGCCATTTTTTTTGTGTACATTTCTAAACTGTTGTATATTACAAGCGATAACTTGCCATGCCTTTCGTAATAGCAGTAGGAATATCCTCGCGCAAAACTTACATATTATTCGTTGGATACATTTCTTGAGCGGGCGAAATTGCTATTAATGGCACAACATCCGTTATAAACTAGATTGGTATCGTTCCTTGCTACAATGTCACGTTTGTCAGCCAATAAATCTTTGATTGTACAAGTGCTAATTATGCCTATTAAAATCGTGGTTGTGCGTTGGATATAACTAGCAATACTATTAAAATCACATATGGCATTTGATAGTTGCCTGTTATTTTCCATGAGCTTCACGAAAATATTATTCGCGCATTAATGCTCCTACACTAACTTAAAATACTACCAACGGATTACACTAGACACAATGTCAATATTATAATATTAACCTATAACTAATATTATAACTGATGCTTATATATCAGCTTTTAGAGGAATATTATATGAAAATGCAACAACGAGGCGTACCTTTCGATGGATCTTTATATTTCTTTCAACATGTAAACAAGAGTTATTTTCAATTTAAAACATATTAGAAAACGCGTGAAATCTCAAAGGTATATTTTAGAGCAACTTCAATACTTCTAGAAGAAATGTATAAGATAAAACAGTTTGGCTCTAATACAGATAGATTTTATGAAAAATTAAGAAATGCAAAACCAGTAAATTCTGGAAATTCCAACGATGCGCCTATAAATGTCAATGTTAAGCACTCTTAATCAGATAACTACTCATTTCAAACACGTCCAGTTGAAAGTATTATCACCACAGTTACTGTTACAAATGCTGTTGTTGTAGCAGATGAACTAAGAACTTAAAAAGTGAAGTTTAGTTAGTGGTAATATTAGATGGAAATTGAAAATTTAATTCGTCGCAACTGGAAAGATAACGGTTATCATCTGTGACGCTATATAATATAAATAAATAGATATTCATCCTTTGGGATACGAATGAGAAGATGTATTTACTTCTTGTAATTTAGCATCTCAGAGAAAATAACGATAAATTGGTAACTTTAATTCATCGAAAATCCATTTTTTGGAACACCAAAATTTATGATAATAGCAGAGTTCCAAATTCGTTCAATGAAAACCTGGTAAATAAATTAATTAAACAAGAATGGTTTATATGCTTTGAGCAAAATATCAAGGGATAATTCAACGAGATCTTACATTTAGAAAGCTATCTATTTAAAGGCCTTGCCATTAACATATGTTCGCCGAAAAAGCGTAACAGTTTATATGAAAAGAACAATCGAAATTAATCACATTAGCAATGAGATCTCCCTCCAGCAATAATGACGAGAAGAATAAAACTAATCAAAGCAATATAAATACCGATAGAATTATTTTCGTGTGCTACTTATTAACTATCCATTTTGCCAAATGTTTATTTGTCACAATTTATAATTAAAAGGCGGTAACACACATATTAGAATAAAGAAGTAGAAGCTAATCAATAATATTTATACGCCCCACTCACTAATTTAAATTTAAAAGATTTACCTCCTTACACGAGAACAGCATATTCGTTAGATCTCAATATTATGTAACATTTACAAAAGTTTTATTTAAAAAATTGATAAACACTCGCTAATTGTTACCGATATCCAGTAAAAAACTGATACTTAACTGCACGGTAATAAAAAAGAAACACGTATAATCATCAATCAAATCAAATTCTATCAGAACAGACATCACCAAAGATACATTTTTCAAGAAATATGGCAGCAACAATTTCATACAAACAAATGTGCAGCAGAAGGTAATATTAAACGTATTGGCTTGAAATTAAGTCTACGAGATTATCACCAAACCCTCCCACATAGATAATGCAGAACTAAAATGAACGATCTCTCAAAAACATAATGATGAGAGAAAAGCGTGTTCATTTGCACGAAAAGGACGACTTACCAAAGTCAGATAAACAGCAGCTGATAATATACCAGTGAATATTTGCCAGGCATTTAGAAACCAATTTGCAGAAATATAAACATTGATAATCTTATCAACGCTAAATCCAAACTCCTAAAACTTCTGACAAAATAAAAACAAGTTCAACTTACATTAATTCATGCAACATAAAAATCGGGTATGCTCAATCTATAATATATGTTCTCCGTTTGTTACGCAAAATTCAAATATCGCAACCTGACCTAACAAAAAATATAAATAAATATACTACGTACGAAGAAGCAATTGATAAGCAGAATCCAGCATTATTTGCCACAGAAATTAATTAACAAATACTTGGCACCGTCAGGAAAATCAGCTATTTCCAATCATATATTGCTAACGGGGCACCCTTTCAATTCGACCAATTATACAATTCTACATAAAGCAAAATCAGAAAAATTATTATTTATCTATGAAGCCCTTTACATAAAACAACAAGCACCTGACCTTAATATTCAAAAGTGTCATCAACATGATATTCTTATCGACTGGCCAAGAAAAACAAAACTCTACAATAATCTACTAGTATCCAGCCAAGAACAAACAGGCCCTCGACTAGAATCAACAAACATACAATCGGATTGGCAACAAACTGAAGTGGAAATAACAGAGGCGCATACGATGACAGAAGTCTCCAAACAATGTGAGCGTTTAACACTGCAATCAACACTGGCGCTGTTACCATGTGAAAACGACAACTTTGCGCAACAAGGTGAAACGATCAACTATACTGGGAAAAATAGCACTTGTATATGTAACAGTGAACAATGCGCACAAATGGTTAATTCTCAAGCTATCAAAACAATAATGACAAGATCTCAGACATCACTTCGCAATACTGCGAGAATGACCTTTACATGCAAACACGCATACACACAAACACAAACGCATACACACTCACCAACTAGTCAAAACAAGAAACAGCAGTAAAAACGAGTCAGATTTGTTACCACTAGCATAATCGATTGAAAACCTAACTTACTTTATTTAATTTAATGCGGCTGACTCCTTTTGGAGGATAAGCCGGCTCTATTTTCATGGAGTTTCTTGGGAATTTGGTACAAGTGGTGTCCCCTCACCACTCGGCTTTTTGATCGAGGACGCACTTCTAGCCTTTGCACATCCAAGCGCAGTCTGCAAGGCAGCAGTAAGTTGCATGGTTGCCGGTGGCTGTTGAGAGCTCATTCGCCATTCGGAAGTACGGGGTACTGTCCAGGAGTCCATGTAATCCTGTGGCTGTTGAACCCTTTTGTGGCGGGGATCACACGCCGAGTCATGGTGCCGTCGTCGGGCTCATGTGTTATTTTATAGGAGATCCGATTGCCGGTCGGAAATCCACCACGCCCTGGTGACACCATCGCCATAGCCCTGTTAGCCTATGTACGATCGGCCATCGAGACATGTATAAATATGTATGATTGTATAAGAGATGATTAGTATTCACGAAATAAATGGCCTTTATCCACTTTGTTATTTGTGTTCTTCCTAATTATAAGAATACTGTGTTAAATTAAAAAGGAATGGACATTATAAAGATTATCAAAGAGCGGGGTCAGCCTTTTACCCGTAAGGAACTAAACACTTATATTGCAGCCAACTGTACGTGTGCCAAACTTCTAGAAAGAATTAAGTTCTTCAAATCGTGTTTAGAATCAGATGTTGTGCCAAAACGATTCCTCAAGCAGTGCAGAAGAAATAACCAAAAACCGACGAATAAACTTATAAGTCGCTTATTGCTCAATGGTATCGAGGACAACCAATCAAAACTGCAAGATGCTGAGAGCATCATTCAATCACTGGGTTGTCAAATTGCAAGACTGAACGACGGCGAATACACCGCTTTCACAAAGAAGATAGAAACGCTGATGAAAATAACAGCGGACAAAGAAACCAAGGACCTCACGAGGGACCTGGACAAATTTCCTACGCAATCAAAATTTCCTACGAACCCAGACGCTTTTATTCACAATTATTCAAAAGTGATCTTGTCAAAACACCAGAAAGAATTACTCTCCTTAGGAGCAAAATTCTGCGTAGTCAAGAAAAACCTAAGTGAACGTGACATTATTGACATTCAGGCTGGAACGGAAAATTTCTACAATGACTTAACGAAAGACACCGCCCCACATGCATTCAATGGACAAGGACTGAAAGCTGAGATAGTAAGCGCACTAGAACAATACAAGAAGGAATTCAAAGGCAGCCAAATCATCACAAAACAGCACATAGACGAACTCAGAAAACTCCAATCAGACAAATCCATACGACTTGCCACACCCGACAAAGGATCAGGAATTGTTATACTTGAAGCCGACGCTTATAGGAAGTCCATGAACGATATAATAAATGATCAATCTAAATTTAAGCATGACATCAAACAGAAAGATGATTCAACAAACATCGAATCAAGAATTAATGCAATTTTGAAAAAGATGGAAAAACACGTTTTAACATCGATGGCTGACTCCGAGATTAGATCAAAACTCACAGAAGACATCCAAAAGGCAAAACCCGTCGGAACAAACACCGCAAGATTGTACGGCAAACCAAAAACTCATAAAGCCGTGACAGCCTCAGGAGCTCCCTCGATGCGGCCCATTATGTCAATGATCAACGCTCCACAACATAAACCAGCCAAGTTTCTCTGCAAACTACTTGAACCAATACGGAGCATCATAAACGCTAACACTATCAAGGACTCCTTCGAACTAGCAAATGAATTGAAGGGGAAGAACATCCTACAGAATAAAATGGTCTCGCTTGACGTCTCATCCTTATTTACAAACATACCACTGGATAAGACAACGGAGATCTTGTGTGACCTCATCAAAAATGAGTTTTTTGACTTCCCTATAGACACCAATGACATCAAAGACCTCATATTAGCATGTACTAAAAACGTGCAATTTACATTCGAAGGGATATACTACCGCCAGATCAATGGTGTAGCTATGGGAAGTTGCATCGCACCCCTCCTGGCAGATGTATACATGTATCACCTGGAAAAAACGAGCCTAAAAGGTATAATTGACCAGTGCGCACTCTACAAAAGGTATGTAGATGATATCTTGTTGTTCATCTCAGAAGCAGCAGACCCTTCCGAAATCCTCAAACAAGCAAATGGAGTCGATCCAGACATCAAATTCACTCTCGAGGTAGAGAAAGACGACAGTTTTCCCTTCCTTGACATCAAACTCACTCGAGAAGCAAACGGAGATTTGACACTGGCCATACATAGAAAATCCACTTTCACCGGACAATACATTCACTACAACAGTAGTGTGCCAAAATCCCACAAAAGAAACTTAGTAAACAACCTAGCAAACAGAATCAGGAAGATCTGCTCTGAACACAAGATTGAGGAAGAACTGGGCTACCTCAGGAAAATTTTGCTAATGAACAACTACCCAGAGCGTTTCATTGATGTCAACATCAGACCACGGCAGATTCGTACTAGAGAGGATACCGTCAAGCAGGTTTTCCTAAACTTACCATTTAGAGGCGACGTACCAGCCTCAATAATTGCACGGCGGCTGAATAGAATAACTAAGGACAACTTTCCCAGTGTTAAAGTTAATATGACATTTAGTACACAGAGAATCATGAGGTTGGATGCCAAAGATCAATTGCCAATTCTCTCCAAATCATTCATAGTCTACAAATTCTCATGTATGTGCGGTAGCACATATATCGGACGTACGAAGAAGCAATTGATAAGCAGAATCCAGCAACATTTGCCACAGAAATTGATTAACAAAGGCTTGGCACCGTCAGGAAAATCAGCTATTTCCGATCATATATTGGCAACGGGGCACCCTGTCAATTCGACCAATTTCACAATTCTACATAAAGCAAAATCAGAAAAATTATTATTTATCTATGAAGCCCTTTACATAAAACAACAAGCACCTGACCTTAATATTCAAAAGTTTCATCAACATGATATTCTTATCGACTGGCCAAGAATAACAAAATTCAACAACAATCTACTAGTATCCAGTCAAGAACAAACAGGCCCTCGACTAGAATCAACAAACATACAATCGGATTGGCAACAAACTGAAGTGGAAATAACAGAGGCGCATACGGTGACAGAAGTCTCCAAACAATATGAGCGTTTAACACTGCAATCCACACTGGCGCTGTTACCATGTGGAAAATACAATTTGCGCAACAAGGTGAAACGATCAACTACACTGGGAAAAATAGCACTCGTATATGTAACAGTGAACAATGCGCACAAATGGTTAATTCTCAAGCCATCAAAACAATAATGACCAGATCTCAGACATCACTTTGCAATACTGCGAGAATGACCTTTACATGCAAACACGCATACACACAAACACAAACGCATACACACTCACCAACTAGCCAAAACAAGAAACAGAAGTAAAAACGAGTCAGATTTGTTAC